>MU783379.1:51193-95931 GCA_026770625.1 Nicotiana glauca
AAACTATTTATTTTGAAATTTTGGGAATAATTCTCATGTAAGGCAAAAATCACGTGCTCACAGTTGTGATGGTTTCAATGCATTATTTTTCAAGAAAGCTTGGCCTATTACAGGAGATACAATTACATATGCAGCAATGGAGTTCTTGTCAAGCTCAAATATATACCATCCCATAATTGTACAACAGTAACACTTGTACCTAAGGTGAAAAATTCTTTCAGAATTACTTAATACAAGCCAATATCATGTTGTACACTACTATATAAAATTATATCTAAAGTGCTAACAAATAGACTACAAGGAGTGATGTATGAGTTGGTAGATAAAAGTCAGTCAGGCTTTGTTCATGGGAGACAAATAAATGATAACATAATACTTAGCCATGAATTAGTAAAAAGGTATGGCTCGAAAGGTGTTTCTCCTAGATGCATGGTAAAAGTGGACATGAAAAAAGCTTGTGATTCTATTGAATGGGGTTATTTAAAGCAGGTGTTGACTACTCTGCAGCTTCCAAGAAGGTTTGCGCAATAGATCATGAGATGTGTGACAACAATCTCATACTCCATCATCATTAATGGGCAGCTTACAATATCATATCAAGCAAAGAAAGGACTCAGACAAGGAGATCTCCTATCTCCTTAACTATTTGTACTGGCCATGGAATATCTAACTAGGTTGCTGAAAACACTTAAGAGGGACCCTAATTTCAAATATCATCCTAAGTGTGCCAAAATAAACATAGTTCAGTTGAGCTTTGCTAATGATTTACTATTGTTCTGCCGAGGAGATACCATATTTGTACAGTTGATGTATAAGTGCTTTCAGGATTTCTCAAAGGCTTCAGGTTTAGTGGTTAATGCTTATAAAAACTCTATTTTCTTTGGTAGAGTAAATGCTGACAATCAACAGGAGATACTACAAGTTCTAGGCTCTGTAAAAGGGACATTACCAGTTAGATACTTGGGAGTGCCACTGAGTACCAAGAGATTATCATTGGTGCAATACCAGTCCTAATTAAAAAGATGTTTGGGAGAATCCAGTCTTGGACCTCAAGGTTTCTGTCCTATGCATGGAGAATTCAACTAATTAAAAGTGTACTTTTCTCTATACAAGTGTTTTGGTCCCAAGTGTTTCTGCTGCCAAAGAAGCTGATCCAATTTATAGACAGTGCATGTCGAATATTTATTTGGACTGGAGAGGTAGAAGTATCAAAGAAAGCATTATTGTCATGATATAGGTTATGGCAACCTAAAGCAGCAAGTCGTCTAAATTTGCTTGATATAGAGGCTTGGAATAAGGCAACTATATGCAAGCTTCTATGGAACTTATGTAAGAAAAAGGATAAGATGTGGGTACAATGGATACATATATACTACAAGAAGCATAACTCATTTTGGAATATTGAACCCAAACAAGCTTCCTGATTGTGCAGAAGGTGCTGAAAGCCAAGTAATACTTTGAAAAAGCTGGTTATACGGAGGAAGATATAGAAAGAATGGAAAAATTCTCCATCTAGGCTGTGTATGTACAACTTAGAGGTGAGTTTGCTAAAGTGTCATGGAGGAAGCTGGTATGCAATAATGCTGGGTTGCCAACGTGGATTTTCACATTATACCTGGCTGCACGTAGAAGACTATTAACTAAAGATAGATTGAGGGGATGAGGCTATGTGGAAGATATAACTTGTTCACTTAGTAACACATAGGAGGAGACCATCACTTATTTTTCAGCTGTTCTTATTCATCACGAATATGGACAACAATGCTACAATGGCAAGGGATTCATAGGGAAGCGATGTCGTGGACAAATGCGATTGAGTGGACTGAAAACACTACAAGGAGAGGAGCACAACAACTGAACTAACTCTTGCAGGCTGTCTACACTATATATGGCAAGAGAGATATGGCAGAATTTTCCAAGCAAAGCAATGATCAGCAGCAGTACTAAGTAAAATAACAACGCAGGATGTGCATAGTCGAGGAGCTTCTAAGTTGCGACTACAACAAAGATTGATGGACCTTACGTACTATCCTAATGTTCAATTAGATGGCTTAAATAGCAGTATAGTAGTTAGTAATGAGGACAGTTAGTTGAATGGCTAAAATCTGGGGCTTATGTCTACATTAGGCATGGACAAAGCATTTTAAATATTACTGGTAAATAAAAGATTATAATTACCAACAAAAAATTTAATTAAATATATGTGTGTGAACCCATGCTCAAAGACTCTTATGGTACAATTATTATTAGGTGCACCTCTACAAGTGAAATGACGCTTCAAATCTCACTCTGAACGGTCTTGTTTTCTGTTTATATGAGTGAAAATTACTAAATTTCAAAAATGATATAATTTTGAACCTATAATTTCAAAAATGTAGGGAGTTCATGGTAAAAGACTAAAGTTAAATCCATCAAATATAAATTTTAGATCTACCTTTTCACAACAGTGCACCTATCCTCTTGAAATTCTAAGTTCGCCTCCGAATAACAAAGAATATTAGTAACAATGTAATATGGTAACAACGTGAACGTCACAACATACATGGTGTCCAAATAATATCAATTGTTCGTATAGGGTGTGCATATTTCGGTTTGGTCGAAAGTGAAGACCAAACTTAAATAGGGACTGTTTGATTGATGGTATGGAATGATTGATTTTAGTTTCTGAATTTTGCTTAAGATAAATATAATATTTGATTTATAGCATAAGAAATAAGTAATCTTTACATACATTTAGTTTGTGATATTTAATAATATATGTGTTAAGCTGTACGAGAAGGTATATACATAATTTTATATGGGACAAAACATGTAACAAGAGTATGGGTATCAATAATGTCGGGAAGGGGTTAGATTATTTATAATAAAAAAAAGCATTTGATGAAAGTAATGCGTTTATAATCATCTCTATACTTTTAATAACTTCCCAAATAATATATGCATTATAATCACGGCATAACGACCCCATTATATTATATGAATGGTTATTATAGGGTGTTCGTAATTATGTTTAATTTGATTTTCATGAAAATAAATTCATATCAATTGGTTTTGATTTTTTTTTTAACGATTTTTTTTTTAAATAAGAATTATAAATTCAATTTATTAGAGTTATCAATAATTTTTTTTCTAGAAGTTAATATATATATATATATATATATATATATATATCGAAAATTGAACAAATGGACGAATTTATATACGACGCATTGAAACATCAATATTCTTGGGATTTTTTCGTCTGTATACAAGATTTAAAATTTATTTAACCAATTTGGTCTAAGTTTTCATATGTACATAAAGTAACTAAAGTTTTTTACAAAATATATACAAATTATGTCAAAATCTATAATTTATTTATAACTTAAATACATATTTTTTTTATACATAGACAAAAATTATAATTTATATACAACTTATATTCAATTAAGTAAGTAGCGGATATTTTGTACGGAAAAGGGCTATATGTGTCCATGTACTATCAAATATTAATTAGTTATATGTGCCCCTTGTTATACTATTCCATGCTTTCTCCCTCTGTCGTTATCCATTTAAACATATTTATTCCTGCATTTAACGGACTCATTTCAGGTGGACACGTGGCGGCACTCTAAACACCATAAACCATTTTCCTCACTAATACCAAAACCCGCCCGAAAAATCTAAACTTGTTCAACCTCCTCCATCATAAAGCACTTTGTCCATGTCATAGTAATTCATCTCTTTTTTGCACCACCACTTTAATAGCCAGTTTGGTCAAGCTTCTAAAATTAATATTTTAAAAAAAATGCTATTGGTGAGAAGTAGTTTGTGTTTGGCTAATTAACTAGAAAAGCACTTTTGAGCAGTAATTAGTGTTTGGCCAAACTTTTGAAAATTGCTTCTAAGTGTAAAAGTGCTTCGTAGAAAAGTATTTTTGGAGAGACGCTACTTTTTCTGCTTCTCCAAAATTACTTCTGCTTCTCCCCAAAAGCACTTTTTTCCTTCCAAAAGCTTGGCCAAACATGCTATAAGTCCATCTCCATCATAAGCACTTCTCGACCTACACAAACCTGCCACATTTTTCCACCAAAAAATTGTTGTGTATCAAACATATCATATTTGAGATCTTTTCATAAACACCCATAACTAGTAGATCATAATAAGCTCTAATCTAACGACACAATCTTCACACCATCTCATTTCTTCCAAAAATTACCTCGTTCATCTAAGCTAGAAACACCACCAGTTCCTCTAAGCTAGAAACAACCATAACTAGTAGAGCTGTATGTTCTTCGAGTGCGAAGGAAATAAAGAAAAAAAGAATAAAATATTGACCATTGAAAGCTATAGAAGTTAAATATGATGGAGCCGCATGTTCTTCAAACCTTGATTCGGGCTATTAACCCGGTAAACTTTAACGATCACCTTTAGCTCCTCAATCGACCTCCATTTCAGCAAGTGCATTTTCGAAATTGGGGTTGGGATGAGATTTTGTCACAAACAAACTGAAATTGGAAATTTTGCTTCAATTTCTATGATATTTTGGGTTGGAGTGCTTTTAGTAGGGATTGCTTACACTTGTTTCGGATATGAGGTTGAATCGGTTCGGTTTTCTTGGGTAGGTTTGGGTATTAGCGAGGAAAATGGGTTAGGGTGTTTAGAGTGCCGCCACGTGTCCACCTGAAATAGGTCCGTTAAATGAAGGGATAAATATGTTTAAATGGATAACGGTAGGGGTAGAAAGCATCGAATAGTATAACAAGGGGTACATATAACTAATATTTGATTGTACAGGGACACATATAGCCCTTTTCCGTATTTTGTATCCCATCTCTACACTCGACATACAAAATATATACAAGTTATTTATATCTTCTTTTTAGAGTTTCAATCTGAAATTTCAACCAAAACCAATTTGAATCTTCACCAAATTCTCTCAAAATCGAGATATAAACTCCAAAGGATATTCCCAATCGTTTGTAACAACACTCAATCCAAACAAAAAATAATTTTACAAATTTCGATTTTGGAATTCAAAACTTCTAAGCTTTCTAATAGATTAAAATATTCTTCAATTAAATCTACTTGCTTCTGATTAATATTATTTTATTTATTGATTATAAAAAGCTAAAAGAAATTGACGATCTTCCCTCGTTCAAAAGAGATAAGTCATTCATTGTTGTTACATAGGACAAAAAAAAACCAGGGAAAACATAATAGACTTATTCGATGCAAATCTCTTTGTTCTTGTAAAGATATGGCTAAAGTTGAGGAGAAAGAGGCCAAACATTCTTCTGTTCATTTATAATTTTAGTTTTGGGGTGGAAGTGAAAGAAAGTATGAAAGATTTGAGTCTAATGCATTATTTTATATAAATTGGTATTAGTTATCTCTTAAGGGAAAATATCTCATATTCTTATGATATCTCTTAAGGGAAAATATCTCATATTCTTATTTTGTAATATGAGACTTGTAATTAAGTTAAAACTTCGATAGTAAGGGAAAATAAGTTTCAAAACTAGTATATATAAGTAAATATCTCATATTCTTATGTGAGATTTGCTCGAAGCAAATTATACTTATTCCCCAATCCCAATATATTAAATTAACATCAATTTTACTTCTAAGCGTAACCAAATAACGACATTTCGATTCCAAATTTGATGATACTATAAGTTGGGATTAAATGTATAATTAAAGATTCATGTCAAAAACTGTGACTTACACTTGCAATATCAAATTTGAATAATTAAAAAAATACAATTTTATTACAGAAACATAAACAATACTAGTAATTGGTATGTCTTGTGGATACTTTGAGCTGACATGACAAATCACATATCCCCTGATATAGGAGCCATGCAAATAGAGGATAAAAACCTCACACCTGCTCCGGCATCTTTTCTTCAAACTCTACTAGCTCACAAACATCCCCAACAAATACCCTATATACAGCAGAGTATGAAAATTCAATTAGACTATTCTGATGAAATCCTCCACTGTAGTACAGATGATGATATCTTTATTCCCATTACAAGTGAGGATAAATGTCGTTTATACACTCCTTGGAAGTACTCTATCATAGTCAAGGTATTTGGTAGGAAAATACTGCACCAAATACTTTAAAGTAAGCTATTGGCCTTATGCAATCCATCTGAGGACATCCATCTCATAGACTTGGGATCAGATTTCTTCCTCATCAAGTTCCAAAAGGAAGAAAACATGCTTAAAGCTTTGCACGGAGGGCCATGATTTATTTTAAATTACTTCCTATCAGTTAGGCAGTGGGAGCCAAAATTCATTGCTTCTGAAACTCAACTTACTTACTCAGCGATATGGGTACGCTTGCCCGAGCTTCCCACTGAGTTTTATGATGAACAAATCCTATATAAGGTGGGTTCAGAACTAGGACAACTCCTTAAAGTTGACGCATGTACATCCTCAGCTTCTAGGGGCAAGTATGCTAGGATTTGTATCGAAGTACCATTAGAGAAACCACTGAAATCCCATATACTAATTGGACACCATAAACAAAGCTTGTTGTATGAAGGCCTCAATATCTTGTGCACAAGTTGTGGTCGCTTTGGCCAAACCACTATAAATTGCCTTTTTACTTATTCCATCCCAAACACCAATTCAAACATAACAGTATCTCAGACACAAAAAGAAACAGTTCAGCAAAATGAGTGAAAAACAATAAATTTTCCAAGGAAATCGATACAGCACAATGCCAGAGACACTGGACATTTCAAATCGGCTATGGGAACGATAGAGCCAGGGCAACACTGGGGAGAAGCAAGCACGAGGCCACCCCAAAAATGGGCCTGCTAAGGCCTTCAAACAAATTCGGGATAAGTCTGGACCAAGGGATCTAAATAGCAATAACAAATTTAACAACTTAAAGGACTTGGACATTATGGACCTGGACAATGTTAGAGTAACAGGCCCAAATAAGGAATACTTGCTCCATAAATCAGATCCTCTAAATAACCAACCCAATAAAAATATCCCCTTACCACTAAAATACAACTCAGATCAGATAACTCCAAAAAAAATCAATATCTCCTATACCAAGTTCTAACGCTTCCTGTATTCCTAATCCTTTAGCCCTTCATAATACTCCCTACCATGGTACGCTTAGTATAGTTAATCAGCTACCTCAATCCCATGATGAGCTACCAAAACCACTCCTTACTACCTACAACCAAATAGTAGACAACTCAGCTCCACTGCATGGCCAAGACAACTCAGCTGAAGCCCACGTCCATAGCAGCAATAGTATGTTGCATGCTACAGTGCCCTATACCTCTAGCCAGAACCAAACCCAACAAAAACCAAATAATTACTTTCCATGTGAAACTCTTAAGGACCTTGAGACACAACCGGATGATATACAAGACAAGCAAACTACTCTCCCTATATTATCAAACAATAGGCAGCAAAATCAAACTACTATCTATCCTACAGAAGTGCCAGCTCCAAAATCACAACCAAACAAAAATGCAAAGGCTAACTTTCACAGAGAACAACAATCCAAATATGGCGAGGAACTGGAACAACAATCAACTCTTTTACCTCAAACGCATACGCATGCAAGGACTCGGCTTCCATATATAGAGACTCCACTGGTATACACATCACAGGAAAACTCGATGGACCTACCACTGGAGTCTTGGCTGGAGATGGGATTGCAAGGATATGCACTTGTGTTCACGATGGAACTAAACAACCAGGAGATTGTTCTTCTTATTCAGAATCCATCACACCTAGCAGAGATAGTGACGGAGGGCATGAGAATAGGGATGGAGGGGTATGCACAACACCAATGGTACAACACATACACACCCCTTCTGCTGGATCAACATGCATCAAGTTCGAGCCCTCCATACTGGAGTTACCCCATGTACTCACAGATGCCACTACCAACAACGACAAACCTACTCCCTTTCTATCCACCACACCACATGGGGCAGATTTATGCACCATGGTTCCAACACCTCCACTCCTTCAATCCCCTATCCCCATATGGCAGTCCACTGAGTCCACTAGACACTCACTCCCCCCCGGGCAGTCCACAGAGTCCACCACCACCCCCACCTCTATCTCCCAACGAACTAGATAGGGAAACAAGGGAGGAATTAGCAGAAATAATAGCAGAGATCAGAGAGACAAGGACATAATTCTTATGGTTAAAAGGGATTCAACTTTGCAATCTAAAGGAGCAATTTGCAAAAAAGCTCATACTAAAATGCCCACCAGAGATGATATCGTGCAGCATCAACTTCCGAGCTACAACAAATCGAGAAGAAGGGAAGTACTCGATGGTGATGATTCCAAACCTTCGTCAGAGTCAACCACTAATGGACTTTCAGGATCAGATGAAATCAACATTTGTCAACCCGTTGGTGTCCACTCCAACAGTCACACAACCACAGTCTAATATCATGAATATCATCATTTGGAATTGTAGAGGATCCCACAATCCGGAATTTATGAGGAAATTTTGATCCCTACTGGATAACTACAGGACAACACTGCTAATACTACTGGAAACGCACATGCAGGAACATGATGGGCTTAGGCAGGAATTTGGGTTCTCAAACATGTCTCAATTAGCTGCAAATGGACTTGAAGGGGGAATGGTAGTACTGTGGAATGACTCTCTTATCACTGTGGAGGAACTAAGGGTAGCAGAACAAGAAATCCACTATATCGTACATGTAGGTCACACTAACCCTAAATGGATATTATCTGCTATATATGCAAAAAACCTTTGTCAAGCTAGGAATGAATTGTGGGAGAATATTAAAATTTTGCATGATAATTTTAACTACCCTTGGTTGCTTGGAGGAGATTTCAATGATATATTGTATGCAAATGAAAAATTTGGAGGGTTACCTGTTAATATTAATCGGGCAAAAAGATTTTCAAATTGTATTAATTATTGCCAATTGTTAGATTTAGGTTTTAAGGGAAGTAGTTATACATGGACTAATAAAAGAAAAAAAGTCATACAATACTAGAAAGACTAGACAGATATTTAGCTAACTATGAATGGATCAATTTATATCCTGAAGCTACATTGCAACATCTGCCCCGTACTTATTCGGATCATTGTCATTATTGCTTAATTTAGATAATTGGAGACAACCACCTAGGAACATTTTTAGGTTTGAAACTATTTGGGTGTCACATCCTCAATTTCATCAGTTAGTACAAAATACTTAGCATAATACGTATCCTTTACTAGATATTGTTAAAAAATTCCAAACAATTCTAACGGATTGGAATCATAATACTATTGGGAATATCTATACTAAGAAGAGAAAAATACTTGCTAGGCTTGCAGGAATTCAGTCTTCCATGCATTACCCAACTAGCTCTTTTCTTCAAAATTTAGAAATTCAATTAAACAACGAATTTAACAATAGACTTAGACTAGAGGAGGACTTTTGGAAGCTTAAGTCAAGAGTGACCTGGCTCAATGAAGGAGACGCTAATACAAAATTTTTCCATATGTCTACATTACAAAGACATAGGAGAAATAAAATCACGTCTCTTAAAGACTCATTTAGAAACTGGTTCTATGATCACCAAACTATTCAAGACCATATCCTTTCTTATTACAAAAACCTTTTCACAACTGAGCATTCCAATTCCTCAAATGTAACTCTCAGCTCAAGTTTCAATCCTTCAAGTACTTTGAATAATCAATCTCTCCAAGCACCACTAGAGGATATTGAAATTGATCGTGCCATTTTTAACTTTGGTACTTATAAAGCACCGGGCCCAGATGAACTTCACCCTTTCTTTTACCAAAAGTTTTGGCCTGATGTTTGTGGTAAGGTTAGACAATTTTGCCATGAAATTTTTGAATCAAATGTAATTCCTCCTTCTCTTAATCAAACTTATATTTGCCTTGTTCCTAAAGTTAAGAATGCTCAATCGTTCAATAGTATAGGCCCGTTAGTTTGTGTAATACGTCTTATAAATTAATTACAAAAAATTATTGTCAATCGTCTCAAGCCTATTAATTTTTTAATAATAGGGCCAACACAAACTAGTTTTCAACAAGACAAACGTGCTGCTGACAATGCCACAATAGTACAGGAAGCAATTAATCAGCTAGCAAAAATTAAAGGGACTCACAACTACATGTTACTTAAATTAGACCTTGAAAAAGCGTTTGATCGATTGGAATGGTCGTTTATTAGGAAAACTCTTCAATATTTTAACATTCCACCAAATACAACAAACCTTATCATGTCTTGTGTTACCACAACTTCTACCTTAATCCTCATCAATGGATCACATACTGAGTTCTTCTGGCCATCAAGGGGCATTCGACAAGGTGATCCCCGATCACCTTATCTTTTTATAATGTGTATGGGGATGCTTTCAAGAAGTATTACATTGTCTGTGGAATATTTACAGTGGCAGCCTCTTAAAGTTTCCGCTAATGGTCCACAAATTTCACACTTATTCTTTGCAGATGATATAATACTTTTCTCCAGAATTAACAATAAAAGTTGTAATGCCATCATTGATATTCTTAACCACTTCAATAAACATTCAGGCCAACGAATAAATTTTAACAAATCTAAATTATACTTCTCAAAGAACATCACAGCAAATGACAAGGCTTTAGCCATTGACTATTTCCACATAAAGGAAGGACTAAATTTTGGACGTTATTTAGGATTTCCAATGTTCCAGGTTCGTCAAAAAAGGGCAGACTTTCAATTTCTGTTAGATAACTTTAAGATTAAGCTAGCAGGATGGAAAACTCAATTCCTTACAATGGCAGGACGAGCAACTCTAATAAAATCTACGCTTGATAATTTAACAAATCATATTATGCAATATATACACATTCCAGCATCAATTACAAAAAAATGGATAAGTACCAAAGAGATTTTTTATGGGGAACTACAACAACTAGGAAAAAAATGCACCTTATTAAATGGAGAACAGTTACCCAACCAATTGAAAGAGGAGGATTGGGTATTCAGACGCTTAAACAGAAAAATACTGCTCTGCTAGGTAGTTTAGCATGGAGGGCTTTTCACTCAAATGAAAGGCTTTGGGCCAAGATCCTAATTAATAAGTATAGCACTTTACGATCAACTTCCAATTGTTCCAATACTTGGCGAAACATAATAAAAGGTTGGAATGCTTGCCAACTGGGAGTACAATCGCAAATAGGAACAGGAGAACATATAAAGTTCTGGGATGATACATGGTTAGGCCCTTGTCTGACTGTTCGCTCCTTAATCAGTGGACCCATACAAGATGCACATGTTAATAGTTCCATTAGCTCATTATTCAATGGGACTGCCTGGAATTGGACCAACCTCCCTTTTCAATTCCCGAAAAATCTAAAAATGACCATTGAAGCAACTTATATATCCCAGTATAATTGTAAACCTGATCATATCTTCTGGGCTTTAACAAATAATGGACAATTTACTGTTAATTCACTCTATAGAGCCCTTGAGAATCAAAACAATAATTCGCTTGGTACTTCTGCACAATTTAAATGGATTTGGAACCTACCAATCCACCCAAAAATAAAATATTTTATTTGGTTGTTAAACCACAATAGACTACCAACTCTTCAATACCTAAATCATCTTGGAATCACTGCCAATGCTATTTGCTCCTACTGTCACACAGGTGATGAATCCTTAAATCACCTATTCCATGACTGTAAGAATGCACAAACATTTTGGAATACACTAGGAATGGGGGATTATACACGTAATCTCTTGCGTTTTGGTACACCACAGGAATGGTTAATTCCTTTAATGGGCTACACTGGAACCAAATTCCCCTACAATGTCAATAGATGTACTTACCTTCCTTTATATCTTTGGAATATTTGGTTAACAAGGAATAAGAACATGCATGGGGGTAGACAAGATCTTATTAATAAAAGTCTTATCACTAAACAATCAATTGAATATTGCTACCTAGTGGCACCTTTTCACAAAATAAAAAATAACATAAGAGTACAGCTAAAATGGATACCCCCAGCACCTAACATATATAAATTAAATACGGATGTAGCACATTCAAATCACTCTACTAAAAACGAAATTGGTGGGGGTCATTAGGGATCATAGGGGCAATTGGATCCTTGGTTTCGCAGGTACAATGCTCTCCAAAGAACCAAATGTCACAGAAATACTTACTTTACTACAAGGACTTAGATATGCGGTTCAACACAAATTGACTCCAATTCACGTGGAAATTGATGCTAAAGAGGTACTTAGGCTACTAACAAATAACAATATATTACATGCTAATCTACTAAGTGATTGCAGGCACCTACCGAAGGAGCTACATGATCCACCGGCCAGCCATGCGTACAGAGAACAAAATAGGTTAGCAGATCAACTAGCTCATGCAGCAAGCTTTTTAAAGGAAAATATCGGGATGGAACTTTTTGATGTGCCACCAACTTTTGCTAGTAAAATATGGAACGAGGACAAGCTTGGAATAACTACGACACGCTTGATTCCACAACATGTATTGTGTGATATTAGTTATGGCAATAGTAATAATCATGTTGTAATAGTAACTTAGTTGCAAACTCTACGAACAATATAGCTAGTAGTAGTCACAGCTTACCCGGCAAGTACAAAAGGGGGATGGAACTCACTATACGCGTTTGTTTCTTTAAATATAAATCTATCTTTATTACAAAAAAAAAAGACAAATCACATATTTATTTGCCTAATAAAAATAATCCAGAAAACAAAAATAGGTCTGAGGCCAGCTCCACACATCTAAACCCTACTTCTTCATCACCATCAACAAATCCAACCCTAAAAAAATGAAAACCCTAATCTCCATCTGATAAAATGATCCCATAATTTTCACAATCCTCTGCTATTTCCCACACCCAACAGAACTCCAAAACCACAATTCTCAACAATGTCTCAAGATGGCGCAGCAGCAGCAGCAATGGATCGGAAGAAGGATTCTCAATCAACAACAAACCCTACACGAAACGGTAATGGTATCGGCGGAACGGCAACAAACGGCGCCGTTTACCCGTCACTCAATTCTCTGAGGTTGCGTTTAAACCCTAGCATTGATCACAGATCGGATAATTATGAGGATCTTCAATTGGATTTTAGTCCATTGTTATTTAGCTCGCTCGAACGGTACCTTCCGCCTACGCTCCTCAATTCGTCACGTGATCATAAGGTCCATTACATGCGTGAAATTCTCCTTAAGTATTGTCCTGAAGGTGAACGTACACGTGTAAGTATAGCATTTTCAATTTTGCGTTTTGTAATTTGCATGTGATTGTTGTTGTTTTTGGTAAATTTTGATTAGTTATAATGAAATGAGGTATGATAGACTGATAAGAAGCTGAAAATGGAAAAATTAGAAGCTGGAAAAACTGTGTGCTTTCTATTGCAATTTTGCATGTACGGTGCCATTATGCAATTTGCTGACAAATTAACTTTTTTTGATGTCGAGTTAGTTTTTCTTAATGAAAAACCTTTGTTAGTATTAAAAAATAGTGAAAGGGTGGTTTGTGGAGCTCTTGGTACGCAGAGATGTGAATTCAGCTGAAATAGAATGCTTATATGCTGTTTGTTGAGAATGAAAAAACAAAAGAAAATAAAAAGCTAGAAAAATCTGGGCTTTTTGATGGTTATTTCTGAAAATCTCGGGCTTTGTATTTATTCTCATCCATTATTGTCCTGAAGGTGAATTTGCATTTTGCATGTGGGCATTTTTTTTGTATTTTTTACGGTGTTATCTAGGTCGGTAGCTTGTGTGTACCTCTATTATTCCACCGGATACCTACTACCTCCCACCGGGGCAGGTACTAGGTAGCTCTATGCACTAAGACTTAGGCGGATGAGAAAAAATCATCTAATATTTTTTTGCCTCCGCTGTGATTTGAACCTGATACTTCGTGATTCTCCTCCCACTGGACCACTAGGCCACACCGTTGGATGTGACATAGCTTGTTTCTCTTTTCAATAGGCATTAATAATTCAGGGAGATGTGACCCTAGTATAGATGGATATAAGAACAACCCCAAAATTTTGGTTAAAAGGAACATGTGATCTAAGTTAAACCTACCTGGTTAATTTGTTTATAATGTGGTGGAATATTTACAAAACATGCCAGTCTCCTAATGAAGTCCTTGTTTACCCTTGAACTATTAGGAATGTTGTCTGCTGATATAGTCTTCTCTGCATGTCCTTTGCTTTCCAAACTTTTCCTTGCTATTTGTGAGATTGTACACTCTCTCTCTCTCTCTCTCATTCATTCCGAAACTCTATCAGTACAATATTGTTTCATCTCCTCTGCTTTAACAGGTGCAGAAGCATAGGGAATACAGACAGAAGATTATATCAAACTATCAGGTATTTACGTTCTGCAGAAGGGATTGTAGGTTAATATTTCAGTGATGGTTGTAAATGAAGACATCATTTTTTATACCTTTTGTTGTTAAGTCTATTAAAGTAAGGTAAGAAAGTTTACGCAACTTTGCTTGTGTTTTCTCTGGAGAGAAATGCCTTTCCATTTAAAGAATTATAAGCATAGAATGTAATGCTCATTGATCTCCGTTGAATCAGCATTAATCTTCTTCCTTTCTATTTTCTAATTAGCTTTCCTTTTATTCCAGCCTCTACACAGGGAGTTATATACCATGCATGCTGCGAATTTTTTTGTGCCATCATTTCTTAAGGCAATTAGCGAGAACACAGAGGAAAGTTACAGAAACATAATGTCGGAACCCTCTCCTGGAGTTTTAACATTTGAAATGCTTCAACCACGATTTTGTGAGATGATGTTGGCTGAGGTATCAACCGGCTTGCGGCTGTTATTTTGCATGCTAAATCTAGTTTTTCTTTGTAGTTTAGCATTTCTGTTTTCTTATCAGGTTCTATTGCTTAGGTAGAAAACTTTGAAAGGTGGGTCCGTGAGACAAAGTTCAGAATAATGCGTCCCAATACAATGAACAAATTTGGTGCCGTTCTTGATGACTTTGGCCTCGAAACTATGCTTGACAAGTTGATGGAAGATTTCATTCGTCCCATTTCAAGAGGTAAGAACTTTACTTTTGACTGCGATGCAGCAAGAGAGGAGAGAGGATCTGATTGTGAAAATTAGTTGAATCTTCTCTTAATCTTCCTCTTTGAATTTTGTGCAGTTTTCTTTACTGAAGTTGGTGGATCCACACTTGATAGCCATCATGGTTTTGTTGTCGAGTATGGGATGGATAGAGACGTTGACTTGGGTAAATTTTTGTATGCTTCTTGAGTGCGGGCACGCTTTTGCCCTTTCTTTAAATGAAATTTCTACCTTATAAAAAAAAAGTTATTGTTTGTTTAGTAGTTATTGGGGTCAGCTATTGCTTTGAAGTGCCTCAAAGCCTTTTTGGCTCTATGAGGGACGTTGTCTTGCATCTCAACCAAATTTAATTTTCAGGTTTTCATGTTGATGACTCAGAAGTAACTTTAAATGTGTGCTTGGGTAAGCAATTCTCTGGTGGAGAGCTGTTCTTCCGTGGAGTGCGGTGTGAGAAGCATGTAAATACTGAAACACAACCTGAGGTAATTATTGTTCCGTTGTTTGATTAACTGTGCACGAGAAATCTCTGTTTCAATAGGAAGCCATGTTTCCATTATTTCATATTTATCAACAAAAAAATTCAATTATTTCCTATGTATTTTTGTTTAAATGGTTATTGTGTTGTCGAAACTAGTAGCTTTTTGCACAGTGCCCTTACTGTCAACAACCTGGTAACCAAGTGTATTGCAACTTTTTCAGAGAAAATGCTGACTGTTTATTGTGATAATTTGAAGTCGTGATAAATGTTAAACCTGAGTTTCAAAGCTGGATCCATGACAATCTTCTTGATCACGGTCCGGAATGGAAAAAGGCAGAGGACTTCTCTTATCTCTTTTTACTTTTACAAGTCAAAATGATTCCATTGATATCCACCATACAATGTGAATGAACGATAAGCTTCAGGTGAAAAAACGGAAACATTCAACTATATAAAGAATATGACACGTCTTCTTTACACCCGAAGTACAAATGAATCAAAATGTAGATTTAACTCTCCACATTGGACTCTCAACCCCTTCAAACATTTCTTCTGCTCCTTCTCCATATTAGCCAATTAAAGAGGAGCAACTTTCCATTATTCGCTTATACACTGGCGGTAACTTTTATTGGCACCTTACTTTGAAGAAAGAATGTTGTTAGCTCTACATTAGTTGTGTGTTAGAGTAGAACTCATCAAATTCAAAATACAACTTTTGCATGTCAAGAGCATTCACTATGGATTTGGAATAATTTAACAGGAGATCTTTGATTACTCCCATGTCACGGGGCGTGCAGTGCTTCATCGTGGTCGCCATCGGCATGGTGCTAGAGCAACAACATCGGGGCAGAGGATCAACTTGTTGTTGTGGTGCAGAAGGTATTAGATGCTGTTGCCTTGCTATTTTGATCGTTTCCACTCGACAATTTGCTTCAAACACAGTCATGAAAATTTGTTATTGTTGTAATATTCTGTTACTGCTGCATTACCTATTGTTTGATGTTTTAAGCTGTGCTTCATAATTGTTTGAGAACAGCAACGGATGCAGCTCTTTGGCAACTGGTTCATCTGAACCTAGTATTTTTTCCGCGGTATGTGAAAACCCGCTAATCAACAAATAAAAAAGGACAGCCCAGCACACAAAGCATCTCGTATTCACACAGGGTCCGGGAAAGGGGTGTGATGTAGACAACCTACCCTGATGCAAGCATTATTGGCTGCTCCACGGCTCGAACCGGTGACCGATAGGTCACACCAAGACAGCTTTCTCGTCGCTCTAAGGCTCCCCTTCTTAAATTTCAACAAATATTAGATCTAAACCCATACTTTTTAGAAGAACAATGAGTTCAGAGCTAAGAACCTTAAAGGTCAAGCGCATCTAAGTTTAAATCCTTGTCTGCCTCTGTTTAAGTATTCAATATTGATGCTTAACTTTGGTCTCCTTTTCATCTACGTAGTCCTCCTTGATGCAGATATTTGGATGTTTTCCATTTTATTTCTGGCATCAGTTTCAAGTACTGAAAGTAGTTTATGTATATCAACTTTTAATGATATGAGGAGAAGAAGTGTAAAGTGACGGTGGGGAAAGGAGCGAATACTGTCTTATAATCATGAAAACATGATGCTGATATTCCTCGAGGCACCTAAATATATTTGGCATGCTGAGTTGGCAACTGAAAATGGCATGAGTTAACTTGGAATAGCATAGTTTAGCATGTTTGTAGAAACGTTGATTAAATGGTTACATTGTATCTAGATCTCAACTTTTTCCATTGATAGTTGTTGGTCATACAGACAACTACCAGTTATCGTGATTTGTCAAATATTTTATGGATACCTGATTACCTGGTGGCTATGGTATCACTCATTCTCCTTTTTCACAAAATAAAAAAAGGTTTTGCTAGACAGCATATCGTGCTTTCTGGAAAAGCTTTTCTCAAGAATTGGACATGCACATATTATTGATTTTCTTTTTCAGTGATGATAGTCAACTGCATATAGGATAAATTCGTTTTGCACTAACTGTTTTACATGGACAGTGCTTCATGGTATTCCTAAACCTTGAACCATGTTTTGCTTCAAACTTATCAGGATCAAAATTGCTGGAGTATTGCTAAGATGCTAAGAAAAATCTGATTTATACAAGGCTTCACTTCATATGATGCAAAATCTTTGCTTGGAATATCTAATTGTAACTGCTTTTTCAAGAGGGGATGGTCCGGTGTTGGTAAAAGTGCATAACATTATACTTTAATAGCTCCTATATTTGTGTTCCAACTAAATAATTTTTTTGACTTGTCAATAAAAATTGTATGTAAAGATACTTGTTTTCTGAACTTCTTTGCTGCAACTCAATCAGACCAGATCTCAATAACTCGGATGTCTTACTTTTATTCTCATCTGCCAGAATCATTGAATACCTAACATTTGCTATCTTTCCCTTACAGTTCTGTCTTTAGAGAGCTAAGGAAGTACCAGAAAGACTTTTCCGGCTGGTGTGCAGAGTGCCAGCGCGAGAAGAAGGAAAGGCAACGACTGTCCATTGCTGCTACTAAATTGGTATGCAATAACTTGTCTCTCTTGTAATAACTTTAGCAAATAGTTGACAGGCTCTACCTATGCATTATGACATTAAAAGCTGAAATATAGTTAGAGCAGGTTGAAGTATTTTTTTAAATTATTTTGTGATTGTCCTTTATGTTTTCCAGGAGCTGCTGAAAAGAGATGGGGACGCTGCTACATAGCTGTTCATTCTGTTTTCCTGCTAATTTTTTTGTTCGTCCTTTTGCCTCATGTAATATAGCTGTATGCTCATATTCAAGGCAGAAGAACTTTCGTGTTAGATATAATATAATATGAAAGGGTGTTGTTTGTGTTATTAAAATAGCTGTACATGTAAATCGAGTAGATACCCTCTTATTTGCCAACTGAGATGGTATCAGTACAAAACTGGCAATCGTGTAAGAATTGTTTTCTAGTGTTGTATGTTAATGGGGGCAATTTCTTTCTCAATATAGGCTATGCTATTCTATTGTGTTATTATTTCCTTTTTTACCGGGTAGATAGTTCTTCATTGGCCAATTAAATAGAACTTTGTTCTATTAATGACAGTCAAGTTGGTTGGTGTCACGGGGGCGTTTTTGGTCGGTCCAAAGTCACACCCGCGCGGCAATCAAGCTCCGCACTTGACTTAGCCTTCCTTAACACTTAGCCAAATTTCAACAAGTTTAGCTTAGACCAATTTTTAGGCAACAATCAGAAATTAAGAACACAAAGCCTATACGGGAAAATTTCCAACCCTTGTATTAATTTCGAAAATATACAAAGGACCCTCACTTTGCTATGAACACAGTTCGCTCACAGCCCACTTTTGACTAAGAACACAAGTCGTTCTTGGCCAACACTAAGACCTGCCCAATGCTCAGTCTTAGCCCCTTTTTGAAACACTTAGAAACCCTCACGTTTCTCTCTTGTTTCCCACTGATACTTTGCACGAAATTGCACACCCTAATCTGACTAAGTCCCAAAGGCCCTATTTATAGAACATAGGCAGCCCTTAGACTTGACAGCACAATGACACTTGTCGTCTATAACTTTTGCCACTTGTCGGGCTAAGTTTAAATTTGTTCCTAACATGTAATTGACATCCCCAACTACTTAGGACACAATATACACGAAATGGATAATGGGTACAAGCATAATCAGTTCATAGGACAAAGAGGTTATGGCAAGGTAACTGCCAAAACTACTTTCCATGTGCATTGCATGTGCATCTTCGTTTGGCTAGTTGAATTTCGCCCAAGGCTTGCTTTGTGCCAAGCCTTAGCTCAATTTGACATTGCTCCGCGCCAATGTCTGGCCCGCAACACGCTGCCATGATTTTGCGGCACACGCCCGACGCCGCTTCCGCTCGCTCACTGCCTTGGCCTAGTTTTTGCCTTACCCTTGTCAACCTTCATTTCCCTCGTGCCATTTCTTGTATTTTCCTTCACATAGCCTTGCCTTAGCTATTGAAAGCCTTTGCCATCATCCCGCATTCCCGCCTTGCCTTAGCTTAGCTCGCACTTAGCTGCCACAACCCAAAGTGCCATGCCACTGATTTTTGGTGCGCATGCCGTGCCATGCCGCCCTAACATTGCCCACGCAGCTTTGTCAAGCCTTTTCCAAGCGCGCCTTGCCTGTCCCAAGGCCTTGGCCAATACTTGCCCATAACAGCTCTCAATGACAATGTTTTGTCCCTCGTCCGCATGATCGTTTTGCCCGCACATAGGCTAATGACAAGGCCATCACGCCCAAATCCTTGCCACAGCTGTGCCATGCCCGATAACAAAGAGTTAAGGTCTAACAAACCACCCACACCCTTTGAAATCGACGTCCTCGTCGAGCCAACTCAATTAATCAACCCCAATGGGTTGTTGACAAACAACGCCCCGGGTGCTCCATTCACATCTGCCACTATAGCATTTGCCTCCGCCACTTGTTCTTGTTTTTCCGCAGCTAGCATTGCATTCACTCTAGCCTGCACCAGACAGTCCTTCTTCAAGTGCGGTCCACCATAAATAAAGCAGCCTTTAAATTTGTCACTCCTTTCCTTGCCATTGTGAATTTCCTGTCTCACATTCTTGACAAGTTCCTCATTTTCAGCAGCTTGGCCTTTCCCGCTTTTCTTTCATTCCCTTGCCTTGTCTTTCCTTCAGTCGGACTTTGAATGCGAAGTTTCAGCAGGGTCATCACCTATGTTAAGGTTTGCCAACGCATCTGCCGCTGCAATGGCAGTAGAGAGGCTTTGAACATTCTGCCTTCTCAACTCCAATTGTGCACATCCCCTCAAACCACTCATGAAGTAACGCAGCTTGTCTTCCTCTACCATATTACTTACATTCAATATCAAGGATGAAAATTCCTTGACATACTTCCTCACCGTGCCACTTTGTTTCAAGCGACGCAGTCCATCTCGTGCAACCCACGATGAGTTTGTTGGAAGGAATTGGGATTTTAATTCCTTCTTCAGCATCTCCAAAGTTTCAATCTTGGGCAGTCCAGCACTTTCCCCATCCGCAACTTGTGTACGCCACCACACCTTTGCATCATCAGTCAAGTACATTGGTGTGATCACCACTTTTTCATCATCCGGCACACAAGCAGCTTGGAAATACTGCTCCATATCCCACAAGAAATTTTCCAATTCTTTGGCACTTCCAGCACCACTATAAGCCTTTGGCTCCAGAATTCTCAACTTAGTGCATTCATCACTTCTAGGGGCAGAATTTTGCAACGCCCTTCGAAGTTCAGCCACCTCCTCGCGTAGTTCTTCTTTCTCTTGGCGTACCAAGGCCATTTCTACCAGCATTGTTTCATGTTTCGCTGCATAGTTTGCCTCCAAACGTGCCATTCTAGCAAGAATAGAAGAATCACCACCTATTTCAAGAGCCTGCCCAACCAGTGCTTCCAACTGCGCAACTCTTTGACGCAGTTCAACATTTGTGCCACCAGCTATGTTTTCAAATAGCACAACGAAATAGGCTACCGGTCGTCTGGCCACTGCCACGAACCTGCTCCGCTCTGATATCAGTTGTCACGGGCCGTTTTTGTCAGTCCAAAGTCACACCCGTGCGGCAGTCAAGCTCCGCACTTGACTCAGCCTTCCTTAACACTTAGCCAAATTTCAGCAAGTTTGGCTTAGACGAATTTTTAGGCAACAATCAGAAATTAAGAACACAAAGCCAGTACGAGAATATTCACAACCCTTGTATTAATTTCGAAAATATACAAAGGACCCTCACTTTGCTATGAACACGGTCTGCTCCGCTTGCAGTCCACTTTTGACTAAGAACACAAGTCGTTCTTGGCCAACACTAAGACCTGCCCAATGCCCACCCTTAGCCCCTTTTTGAAACACTTAGAAACCCTCACGTTTCTCTCTTGTTTCCCACTGATACTTTGCACGAAATTGCACACCCTAATCTGACTATGTCCCAAAGGCCCTATTTATAGAACATATGCAGCCCTTAGACTTGACAGTACAATGACACTTGTCGTCTGCAGCTTTTGCTACTTGTCGGGCTAAGTTTAAATCTGTTCCTAACATGTAGTTGACATCCCCAACTACTTAGGACACAATATACACAAAATGGATAATGGGTACAAGTATAATCAGTTCATGGGACAAATAGGTTATGGCAAGGTAACCGCCAAAACTACTTTCCATGTGCATTGCATGTGCATCTTCACTTGGCCAGCTGAATTTCGCCCAAGGCTTGCTTTGTGACAAGCCTTAGCTCAATTTGACATTGCTCCGCTCCAATGTCTTGCCCGCAACATGCTGCCATGATTTTGTCGCACACGCCCAACGCCGTTTCCGCCCGCACACTGCCTTGGCTTAGTTTTTGCCTTGCCCATGTCAACCTTCATTTCCCTTGTGCCATTGCTTGTATTTTCCTTCACATAGCCTTGCCTTAGCTATTAAAAGCTTTTGCCATCATCCCGCATTCCCGCCTTGCCATAGCTTAGTCCGCACTTAGCTGCCACAACCTAAGGTGCCATGCTACTGATTTTTGGCGCGCATGCCGCCCTAACATTGCCCACGTAGCTTTGTCAAGCCTTTGCGAAGCGCGCCTTGCCTGTCCCAAAACCTTGGCCAATACTTGCCCACAACAACCCTCAATGCCAATGGTTTGTCCCTCATCCGCATGATCGTTTTGCCCGCACATAGGCCAATGACGAGGCCATCACGCCCAAATCCTTGCCACAACCGTGCAGGGTCTAACAGTTGGTTATTTGAACTTCCACCGATTGGTATTGGTGGGGATTTTCATACTTGACTGACAAGTTTTTCCACATATGGGAGTTGCCTGAGATCCATTTGTGAAGACTGACCATCTTTTATAAAAGTGAAGTTATCTATATTCATTTTCTTTTATAATTGTCGACGGGAGACTATGCTCTTTAATGTTGCTAGGAGTGGCAAACCGGTGGGTTTGATCGTATATGGTTTGGGTTGAAAACGGGTAATGAAAAAGAAAATCTTACATAAATATCTCAAATAAGTTCCAACTTACTAACCTCTAGCCATTAATCATAGACTTACCAAAACTAGCCAAGCACATGTAAAAATTAAAAACCCAAATAAATAAGGTTTTTTCTCATAAGAATCACATGCAAAGATCTCCTTCCATATTTTTAAGCGTGATTACAACATTAGATGCAAGACGGAAAGAAAATTTTATGGATGAGATAGCAAACAAGGTGATGAAACACAAAAAAATATATATCCAAGATTTCAAAAATCTAAGCAAAAAGGTCATTTTTCAATGGGTATGGTTGAAAACTTAAAATTCATTTAAAACATGTAGATGAGTCAATATACAAATTTTTTGAGAAAGATTGGAGTTGATTTGGACTGATTTAGCATCAAAATTCATAGTTAAAATCGAGTTCAAAAAATTATTCTGCGACACATGTATCACCACATGTATCACACACATAGGTATACATGTGATACAAAATTGATACAAATGTGATACATATGTGATACATATCATTTTTTAATATTTCATCTTTTTACTTCGAATTTTCAATTCAAACCACCTCAAAACTCCACCAAGTCATCCCAAACTGAGATTCAAACTACTTAAGATGTATCTAATCTATTCTAATAATACTTACTCAAAAAAGTAAAGATTTGATCCTTTTTTTGATATAAATAGCTAATTGGCTAATATTGGTAACATTTGGCTAATATTAGTAATATTTAATGGATTGGTCAATTTGTAATAAGCTACTTCTAAAAGAACATAGGTGGTAGTTTCCCATGAAAAAAACGGATAAATTATCTGATCCGACCCATATTTAATAGGATAAAAAAACGGGTTAATGGACGGATAATATGGGTAACCATATTATCCATGACTTCCTGAATATGATCACTTTTAGGAGAATTCCTGGTCTCTCAAACTTGGGGAACCCCCAATTTGAGGTTTTACAAATGTAAAAGTTAAACTCATTGGTTATCCCTTTTTCCTATGGATAATACGGTTCATATTTGACTCATTTTAAAAAAAATCATTATCCAATCCATATATTAGTGGATAATATGGGTAATTAACTATTTTCTTTTAACAATTTTGCCACCACCAAATGCAGCTAACATTGCATAACGCCTTCTTTCTTCCATGTTAGTAAAATGAAAAAGAAATGCTCCTTTTTTCTTGAATGCATTTGATGGCAAAATGAAAATGTACGAATGAAAACCAAAGTTTGAGGCAGTAAAAATAGGGAGAAATTAAAAAGTAACCAGATTTATAAGTGGTCATTCAAAAATAGTTACAGTTTCAAAAGTAATCGAAATTTAGCTATTTTTCATGTAAGATAAATCTGAACAAAAACACTGTTCAAAATTCGGATAATACTCCAACGTAATATACTGGGATTCCAATATAATATACCGGTCCATATAATATGCTGAAAGTTCATACAAAGGTGCTCCAATTTTCAGTATATTATGCTGGAATGTTATGCATGTTAGAGTTCAACATAATATGCTGGAAGTTCATATACAGGTGCACCGATCTCCAATATATTATGTTGGACCAGTCCATGTTGCAACAAAATAGTGGCTATTTTTCAATGACTTTGCAAACGATGATTATTTTTGAATGATCAGTCCGAAAACTGGCTAGCCCGTGCTATTTTAACGTAAAAACGTCCATCTTAACCTTATCAGCTGGTCTTCAGATCAACATTATACAATACGCTTGAAAAGAGATGTAAATTTCATAATAAAGCCAAATAGATACTACATCTTCACGTCTTAGAAAGAATGATCATATCTTTCAAGTACTAAAACTCATTCCACCGGCTTCCTCTTTCTCCCAAGTACAGAAGCTTTCTGCAGTCTAGGACCTCCCATTCGCCACTTCTTAAATGCTGCTGTTGACGACTGACCAGCTTCATACACTTCGCCATCAATAAAAACCAGAAAATTAGTAATGAATCTTTCAGTGGTGTTTTTAGAAGAAGTAATTTTAACAAAACAAAAGTCTTCTGACCTCTAAAAGCAGCCTGAGACGATTTTCCAAAATATAAATAAATTTGGGAATAGGACTTCTAAAACAACTATTCAATCACATTTTTGTTTTTTAGAACTTCAAAAAAGCGTGTATGAGATTCTCATATAAACTGTCTAGACGCCAGTACACAGAAGACGTTTCTTCTTCTTTTTTCTTTCTTAGTTTGGGGAAGAGCGGGAGGTTCAGAATCAATAGATTATTAAATATTTTCTCACATTTAGTCTCTTCTTTTGTCAGAAGAGTCAAGTGCTTGGGAACCACAATTGATGTTGCAGTATGAGCCTTGATGAGGACTTCTCTGTATCTTGTTCGAAATGCAACTAGAAGTAGAGGTCCAATGGTCTTCTCACCAATCCTGTCCAATAGGAAAGACAGAAAGTATAAGGTAATGTCAGACCTGAAGAAACACCAAATTAGCATCTAGGTTTGAAGGAAAAGAAAATCAGGAGAAACAACAAACTTTAGGCAACAAGAGCTGCAATCTGCAAATCTACTTCTAGATACACTTAAAAGTACTAGAATTTGAAAAGGAAAGATACCTACCAACCACATCATTAATGTAGAAAAAGGAACTGGGAATAGTTAATACTGGTTTGCTAGCAAATTAAAAAGTACTAGAAATTAAAAGGTCTTGCATACCGTATACAGATTGTGGCACGAGATGGAGATGTTTACGATTTCTGCAAAAGACAGCTCATAATCCAACAAGGGAGAGAATGGCTTTGGGTTTCCCTTCCATATAATTAAGTCCTGATTTTACACAAGTGTATCCAAACAAGAGGCCCGTTTCAACTCTGCTCAATTATATTTTGGGTGTTTCCGGCTTTTTCAAGCTAAAGAATCGCGAACAACAGTAATTGATACTCCTATAGTAGGACCATCGCTACAAAGGATAAAAATAAGCACACTCCTAAGTTTTAAGTGCCTGACCTTAAGAAATGCCCTTTTCTACTTTTACCAGGAACACTTCATTCACATAGAATTTCTAATACAAAACCACTCTATATCCATAGTCTACCCAAAAGCTCCTGAATTCATTTGGACAATGCCAGCCTATCTGAGTATCACCATATCTTGTAAGGACTAACGAGAACTCCATCAGCGAACATATGCATAGCAAGGTCGAACCTTCTTTCCGTTGTTTTCTATTAGCTCGCATTTGGTTTGTCGGGGGGGGGGGGGGGGGGGGTTAAACCACATTGAGATGTAAGAGCATCCAAGAGATGCTGTTTTCATTGAGGTCCATTTACGCTCTATTTGGATTATAATAAGTTCTTCAGGCAGTCCTTTGGCTCAACTATGGGGTTGCTCAGACTCCACTTTCGGTGCCACACCCATATCGACACGGCGTGGGCATGCGATCCGTACCGGATTTGGTCAACCAATTTTGGGTACTTTGACCAAAATCGACAGAGAAATTCGGGACAGATACAATAATTTCTGAAATCAAAACAAAAGCTAAAGTGAAATTGAAGAAAACGGAATACCTTGTAGATAGGAATTTCTATGTCAATCATTTTTCTTTTATGTCTTTCTCGGATTTCCTATTGATATATATTTTCTCCTTCTCGGAATACCTTGTAAGTTTTCCAAATAATGTCTCATAATAAGACTTATTTTCATAACTCTATTTATAGATATTTGAATCTAAATTTAAAGATTCGATCCATATACGGATACGGGTGCGGAGATTCGGCTAAAAATAATTCAGATATCTTTTCTTTAGCCGAATCTCCACACCCGTATCCGTATTTTTAGCCGAATCCCCACACCCGTATCCGTACATGGATCCAAACCCTCGAATCTTTAAATTTAGATCATGAAGGATCCGGCCTCTAGATCCATACCCGTATCGGACACCCGAATCCGAGTTCGAAAGACCAGCTCTGTTAATGGTCAAATAGAGTGCTTAACATAAAGTACCATGAACTGCACAGAGTTTCTGGATAAAATGCCATGCTTCACATAAAGTAATATGAACTACTACATCCGTTTCACTTAAAAGCTCTCTTCCGTGGAAGCATTCTGGTACACTCCTAGTTCACATATAGAAGTTTGGCCATTTAGCATGTCTTCAGAACCCCTTTTTCACATTAGCACAATCATTTCTCACATTACTTGGCCACAAATGTGATCTAAGATCAGTCAATCTATATCAACTTCCCCTACTTGTGGTTTTGGGTGGTTTTGCAAAAGAAACCGGTGCAAGGTAATATAACAGTTGCAGGCAGAAAGGAACAAAGACAAGAAGAACTCACAGGCGTGCTATCTTGCATCCAAAATTATAAAAGTAGGGGCATAGACTTCTCAGATCCACATGTGCTGCGTCAGCTCCTATCTCGTTCCTCGTTTTGGCTCTGGTACAATAAAATATAAGAAACAAATAGGTGGAAATTTTTAAATGTTGGAACTTGGATTAAAACAATTACTAGTGTGAATTATCATACGAGATATGTCAAGTTTTAGACAGCACATGAAAGTGTCTGATAGCAGATTGTCATGAGTCTGATGAGAACATCATACAATCTTTTAACTGATTTTGAAATATGAAGATAGCAAATCGAAGTCGACACAAGTAAGATCAAGTGTCCACTAATATCTAACATCTTTTCCAATAAATTCCACTTTTAGCAGACTTAACTAATTCCACTCCTGTTTCAAATAAACGTAAACATGAAACCATTATGAGAAACACGAAGAACCTTACTTGGTATCAAAGTATGGAGGAACTTTGATTGACACGGCCTGTCTCACATATAGCTCCTGGGCAAGCCAAAAGGGCATTTTTACTTGTGTACCAGCTACCACCTGGAATTGAATGGGGAAATAAACATCAGAATTTGCTTCAGAAAATAAGAGTTTTAAGTTCTATACACTGACGGTGTAAAAACTATTTACACAAGTAGGTTCTTTAAAAGGTAAATACAGGTAACTATCTATTCAATACTAGCATTGATTGGTAACCTAGAATAAATGGTAAATTACCTGCTATAACATGTTAAATTACACTAATGGTGCAAAAAATTATTTACAAAATGAGGTCATTTAAAAGGTTAGTACAAGTAACTATTATTTAATAGTTACTCCATAACATATTGCTAACCGCAAATTTATGGTAAATTAACGGCTATAACATGTTAAATTACACTGATGGTTTAAAAAATAAACGGCCAATGTGTATAACTTAAATCTGGAAAACAAAACCGATTCACCATAAAAAAAATTACCTTGTTAGTTTCATCAGCACAATCAAAAATTCCAACTTCATTAGCTGTTTGCAAGAACACAGCTGGAACAAGCTGAATTCCATTAAGATTATCAATACCCACAAATATTTTTACACCAATAACTAAAAAGAATAATTTTATACTTAAACAAAACATAAGAAAATTCAAGAACTGGGAATTACCTCTTCTTCAGCTAATATATCGTCAATGTCATAATAATTTGTCATCTTCAATGAAAAAAAGTCGATTTTTCAACAAATTGGGTTCAAACTCACTCGACAATTTGCATAAATCGAAAAATCAAAACTTTTTTGGTTTAGTTAATTCAACAATAAATAAGTAGTACAGAAATTAGGGGATACAGAAAATATACGTAAAAATTACTGTTTTATTTGAGATCTGACAAAAATAAGAAGATTTGCTATGCGAAATACCAAAATGAGATCGAAGCCCTAACCCGCCCTTTTTAACAAATTGTATTGCGTTTTAAAAATTGAGATGAAAAAGGCGCTAAAATGAATTTGTGTACATGGCGCCCCTTTAGTTTTACGCTTATTGCATTTATGCCCGCGTATTTTGAGTTAATATGTATTACTACACCATATGTTTCAATTTATATGAATTAATGTTATTTTAGTCAGTTTAAAAAAGATTGATTTATTTTTAAATTTAAAAATAATGTAATTTAAATTTCCTATTTCACTCTTAATAAAAAATTTTATAGTCAAATACGTGTTACAATATACTTAAGATTATAAGTTTCGAAAGTCTTATAGTCACACAAATATTATAAGTTTCAAAAGTCTTACTATTTTTTAAAATTTTTATAACACTTAAATAAGTCCACCAAACAGAGAAAGTAATAAAGAAAAAATAAAATTTGGAGCAATTTTAGTGAGAAAAAAAGTTTTTTTTTGTGGATGATTTAAACTTTTCTTTTGAAGTGCTCCCAAAAGTAAAGAAAATTGCATTTTGCATAAAGTTTTTTTCCCCTGAAATTTTGGTACAAACAGTTCAAACAAGTTTGCAATTTTTTTTTGTGGATGTCAACGAGTGAAAGAACAATAGGAGTACGAGTAAGATATTTAAGGTCCAGTTTGCTCATGAGTTTTGTCAAAATAAATTTTAAAATTTATGTTTAGTCATAAATTTTGCTAGTATTTTGGCTAAATCCCAAATCTCAAATTTCAAATCCCAAAATTTCAAAACTTGAAAATTATATACATGTTTTTCTAAAATAAAGTTGGAAAATATATTTTGAAAACATATGTCCAAACACATTTTCATCTTCATATCAAACTTTACCCAAATTAGATTTTTCAAAACAAATTTGGGATTTATGGTCAAACGCTAGCTAAGTTTTTGGTCCTATTGAAATTGATTTTGTATCCTAAGTGGGCGTTTGGACATAAGGATTGTAAAATTCTAAAATAGGATGAAAAAAAAATTCAAGTGAAAATGGTATTTGAAATTTAGAGTTGTGTTTGGATGTGAATATAATTTTGGGTTGTTTTTGAAATTTTGTGAATGATTTTATTAAATTTTCTGAAAAATAGTTTTTTGAAATTTTTTAAATTTTCCAAAATGCATCTGTAATTGAAAATTATTTTTTTTTTTAAACAAACGCAAATTTCGAAAAACGTAAATTTTTCTGAAAAAAAAATCTTATGTCCAAACGGGCTCTAGGTTTCTTGTAATAAAATAATATTTGTTTCACTTCATCTGAGTCACCGAAGTAGTAGTAATTATGGCAACATTTTATTACACATATAACAACAACAATAACTCAGTATAATCTCATTTAGTGGGGTTTGGGGAGGGTAGTGTGTACGCAGATCTTACCCCTACCCTGGGATAGAGAGGCTGTTTCCAAACAGACCCCGGCATCTTTCCCTCCAAGAATTTTTCACCTTGTTCCTGGGTAGACTCGAACTCACAACCACTTGGTTGGAAGTGGAGGTTGCACGTATAAGTGTGATTAAAACTCAATTAACTTTTCAAAGTATGTGAGTGGGATATCACCATTTTCCACCATATAATTAGCTTTAGTTTTAAAATAGAAATTAGGACCTAAAACTATATATTCGTGAGTTGGAAAGCACACATAACGATTGCTAATTGCGCCACTTTTATTGACTTGTTTTTTCTAATTTTACTTTTATTTTATTGTCATAATTTGTATCTTTCATTATAATTTATTTTTACAAATTATTAATAAAAAAGTATTACATGAGTTCACCATTAAAATTACGCATACACGAATTGGAACATCATATTTGTAGCGCGAGAACAATTTCTCTTTTTTCTTTTAGGCAGTTGATGACCTTCAAAAATAATTTGATTAGTATATGTTTAAATTTAAATGTGTATTTACGTGCTAATACGTTATTTTCAAAAGTATTTAGCTAGCGTTTGGTCATTCCCAAATTTATTTTGAAAAATCTGATTTTGATGAAATTTCGTTTGAAGATGAAAATGTGTTTGGATATAAAGTTTTCAAAACATATTTCATTTTTTTTAAAACATGAAATATGACTTATACCCACAAGTTCTAAAAACTATTACAAATACCAAACAATACCTTTATCAATAACATTAATTATTTTATCGCAAACCATAGTCCTGAACATGAATAAATTTAGTACAAAATTATCATTTTTATTATGAATTACATAATACATTATCAGATAACAGAAAAGACGAAATAACATTGTTAAAAAATAATAAATGATTGACTCTTTTATAATATACAAAAGTTTGAGGTAATTTTTTAAAAAATATAATAATAATATTATTTGCTAAATATAGATAACATGTATTTACCAAAAAAAATTCAAATATATTTTGACAAAATTTATGACCAAATGGGTCCTTATAATTTTTTGGGAAAAAAATAACTATTATCGATCATATTAAAAAATTAATGAGAATAAGTCATGAGAATGAAATAAAAAGTTAGTAAAAACTCAAAAGTATGAATTGAGTCATGAAGAATAAAATAAAATTTCTTAATATATGAATCCAAATTAATTAGCGCAATGTATATAATGCCATAAAGTAAAAAAGAAAAAAGAAGAAATATGTGGTCAAGGTCAATTTCTAGTTCTTTCCTTTTCCTTCCGGAATAAGAATTTGGGAAAATTAAGAACTGAAACTAAATATAATAAATATTAAAATCACATACAATAAAGTAATAAATTAATAATTAATAAATATATAATACAGATTCTCCATATCGCCGCTTTTCCACTATTTATAATACCAAAAGATATCTCCATTATTCATTCATCAGTTCTCTCTCTCTCTTCCCCGCCTCGCCTCTCTCCTGTCAGCTTCAATTCTCTCTTTATTATCTCATAAATTCTTTATATATTTTTGCAAATCTAACCTCAATTTTATTCTGTTTTTTTTTTTGTTGTTTTTAAATATTAGGGTTTCGATCGTGCGAAGAACCGGAAGCTATAATCGAGAAAAAATCCGCGTCAATTGAGAGAATCACATAATTTTAGGGCTTCGCTTGCAAAATCAGAGGCTTTGTTGGTGGTGGTGAAGTTGTATTAGAGAAAAAAGAAAAAAAATCGATAAAGTTAGGGTTTTTATTTATTTTGTATTAATTTATTGTATTTTGTTTGTTGTAGTGTATCGCAATTTAATGAGAATTGGTGTGAAGTGTAATACTGATAAATTTTCTTCTTTTTTTCAGTTTTGATTTTACTTTTTTTGTTTCCCCAGTTACATTCAATTCTTGTAGTGGATTATTCAGAAAAAAAAAAAAGAGGAACACTTTGTTATTGAAGGTTAATTTTGTTATTATATGCAAAAAAGAAAAAAAAAGATAAAAGCTTTATTGAGTTAGTATTTTCAATTGAGTAAAAAAGAAAAGGAAAAAAAGGGAAAGTAAGTTATTTTGTGTTATTTGTGGAAAGAGGAGGCGATATGAGTAGCACTGCATATGGAGTATCTGAACCAATTTCAACTGGTGGGCCCACTGAATTGGATATTGTTAGAAACCGCGAATTGGAAAAGGTTTGTTCTTGCTTTTTGAAGTTGTTAAATTGTTGTAGTATATGTTTGGTAAATTTGACCTGTCAATTTTTGTTGCAAATATTGGTATGAGATGTTTAAATGGAGCAATGTGGTCAGTGTGGATTCATATAGTTAACCCCTACTTGTTTGGGATTGAGACGTCGTTGTTGCAGTTATTATGATTGGAATTTTTTTTCCTCTCGTGTTTATAATTCGTTTCTAGATTATGTACAGAGTAAATTAAGGAGTTCCCCAACATTGAGTTCTTGGTAAGGTTGAATTTGTATAATTCAGAGGTTATAAATTGGGATTCTGTGTTTCTGTCCATTTGTTTGTGGAACAGATTTGTAAGTTAAAAGTTGCATTATATACTTGAGTAGAACAGATGGATTAACTCCAAAAAGATCAAAACTGTACATATTTATAAGTAAAACAATTATTGACCAATCAAGAAGGTAATTATGAGTGATTATTTGTAAAAAGAGGTGATAATAATATATTTAAGACAAGCACATTAAGCTATGGTTCTACCTAAATACTTGTATCGGTCGGTTATAATTGACATCAATACCCATTCAGAAGACTTATCAGCTATAACTGAGCCTAAACAAGTGTTGGTAGAGATGTTATGTATTTGCTTGCTTAATGGGATAGGTATACAGTTTTGAAGTTGAACCAGACATAACCATGATTTGCACTTATGGCACGAGAGGGTGATTTAAACCAGTCTAAGCATTTTGATTTAAAATCAAGCTAAGTTTTTCCTCTCAACGATGAATTGTTCTTCTCTTAAATCATTAAATTAACACAGATTAATGTCCCAACGAATTGATGTCGGAGTCAAGAGAAAACAATGCTCGAACCTAAGTTGATATCCGAGATTCCTTATCTATATATACACGCACACACTCACATATACACACACATACACGCTTACACTCACTCACACTCACACTCACATATACGTGTCCTTGAGTGTGTGTTAGTCTGTGTGAGATAGAGAGAGACACATTGTAGTTTTTAAACCATATCTGACAAGGACTGCACCTTTTCAGTTTCTCGCAGATGCAGGCTTATATGAAAGTCATGAAGAAGCCATTAAGAGGGAAGAAGTGCTAGGGAGATTAGACCAGGTTATTCTTGTTTTGTGAATTAAGAATTCTCAGTCTACTATATCAAACTCATTAATTACTGATTCTGGAGTAAAACAGATTGTGAAGACGTGGGTGAAAAATGTCTGTCGTGCTAAAGGCTTCAATGATGACGTGGTGCAAGAGGCAAATGCAAAAATCTTCACATTTGGGTCATATCGGCTGGGAGTATGTCTTTTTCTTTGTTTACACCCTTTGTTGGATTCAACTGGTATTAATAGTCTTGGCACTTGCAGTATTGGTTCGGTTTACATGTCTGTGGCTCAATATTGGAACAGCTTGAAATGAAGCGCTTTTTTTTGGTTGGTTTTGGGGGGGGGGGGGGTTATTTGCTTGATTGGATTTTTGGGGATTACAAGTTCGCAGGTTAAATGCAGTTGCATGTATGATGAACCTTGTGACAACCTCAATTAGCAAGAATAATTAGGTGTTGTTTCTTCCTTTCCCCATCAATTCTATAGTGTTTCCTGGCCCTTGTGTTATTTATGAACCCTGCTGGTATTGGTTTTGCAACTTGGTCTTTTTTCATCATTGTGATGCCTTAGTAAATTAGTTTTCTAAATTTGGGATCTCAAGGGGAGGGATTGTTCCGTGATACTTTATAGTATTTGGGGACCCTTTGTGAAGCAGGAGTGAGAACTGAAAGGAGAAACTTTCGATAGTACACATTTTACATTTTGGTATTGTGAATATATATGTTACTTTACAGAAGAAGTGATTTAAGTCGATGAAGGACTTTGGCTTTTTCTTGTTTGTCAGATACTTTTACCATTTCACTTATCAAGTTAACTTTTTTTGATTGTCTTTAACAGGTACATGGCCCTGGTGCTGATATAGACACTCTATGTGTAGGGCCTAGACATGCGACTCGTGAAGTAGGACAACAGCTTTTTCAGTTTACATCCTTTAAATTTAGGTTTCTCTGCTGAAGATTGATTTATGAAATATTCCTCTTACGCTGCAGGACTTCTTTGGTGAACTTCATAGAATGCTTGAAGAGATGCCTGAAATACAAGAACTTCATCCTGTACCTGATGCTCATGTTCCTGTTATGAAGTTCAAGTTCAATGGGGTTTCTATAGACCTTCTTTATGCAAATGTAGCACTCTGGGTTATTCCTGAGGTATGATTCTCCTGTATGTGACTGATTACACATTTTTTTGAGATGCACCACTCTTTGCTGTCTGGAAAATCTATCTTCTGATGTGCATTTAGCTTTGTTATATACTGCTGCATATCTTCTTCATAGTTGGTTGAATTGGTGAAACTTGTTAGGTGTTTCCCGGGGTTCAACATCTTACTTTGATGCATTTACCTTTTCATTTCCTAATTAAATTTTAGAAGTAGCCAAGGAAATGTGCGTATGCTCTAAACTTAGTTGGGATAAAGTAGGTCGTGCCACATATCCTTAAGTTGCTTCTTGCAGTTGGTATGGACAGATGACACAAGTGGAAGTAGGGAAATAAGGAATTACAGATTTTGCTGCATTTTGTGGAGATAGAGGATGATTTGAAAGGATTTTGACTCCTACTGAGAAACTGAAGGCTCAATTGTTGCTGTCTTCAGCTTTTTTGGTATAGAATGTTACTTGTAAACAACATAGTTGGGTCGAAAGATTTTATTATGTCCCGTCATTTTTTATTTGGATGTAAGTAGTAGCTGGTCTTTGTAGAGGGAAAGCTACCACAGTTTTGCTGTATCTTTAAGCAGCCACTTAATGCTTATTAAAGAACAATGGATGGTTTTGAAAACTTCAACTGGTCATCTTATGATGATATAGGTTTGGTTTAGGCTCTTAATAACAATTGAACATCTGAAAGGAGGGCCCGGTTGGGGGGTGGGGAGTGTGAATTTGTGCATAATTACTTGCTACTTCTCCTGGCTCTTGCTTGTACATGCAACTTAGCATCCCTTTTTCTGGAATTGCATGAGGACTATTTCTGGAACTCTTGAGTCTTGACTACTTCAACGTATCTAAAAAGTGTGTTAGATTCTTGTTTACTTTTCTAAATCTGAAATATTGAGAGGCCATTCCTAATTACTATTCAGTAACGTTAACAATTATCAGTAGTGTTCATTTATCTTCTGTCCTCTTGTGTGTTGATGCCTATACTCTGTTTTCCTTGTGGTTTTAGAACCATCATAATTCTAAATGTCGTCATCCTATTAATCTGAAATAACTTGTTGTGCTGTTGAAATAAATTCTGTAATCTGTAAACTTCTGGATTTTACTCCTATTTGTCTCTTGCAGGATTTGGATGTTTCGCAGGAGTCCATACTACAGAATGTGGATGACCAGACTGTTCGTAGTCTTAATGGATGCAGAGTAACAGATCAAGTTTTGCATTTAGTACCCAATATCCAGGTTGTTGCCTCACAATTATGTAAATTGCATTTGCTTTGAAACTTTATGCTTAATCTTTCCCCCCTATTTGATCCTGTAGAGTTTCCGCACCACACTGAGATGCATGAGACTGTGGGCAAAAAGGCGTGGAGTTTACTCAAATGTAAGTATCCAACATGACCCTTTGTACAATCTTATGTGTCCTTAAAGGTACAGTGCCTGTCATCTTGGTGAAAGTCAGTCTGCCTCTCTTAAACTTGTGTCGCTTCTGTTTTGACCAGGTTACTGGATTTCTTGGCGGTATTAATTGGGCATTGCTTGTTGCTCGGATTTGCCAACTTTATCCAAATGCAGTTCCTAGCATGTTAGTCTCTCGGTTTTTTAGAGTCTACAGTTTGTGGCGCTGGCCAAACCCAGTTTTGCTGTGTCCAATAAATGAAGGATCTCTTGGGCTTGCTTATTGGGATCCTCGGAGGAATTTCAAAGATAGGCAGCATCTGATGCCGATAATAACTCCAGCATACCCCTGCATGAATTCTAGCTACAATGTTTCAACGAGTACCTTGCGTGTTATGACAGAAGAATTTCAGAGAGGGAATGAACTTTGTGAGGTATTTATGCTGCTCAGTTTTTGTGGCGTTTTCTATTGTACTGAATGCAATCAGTGTGATCTGCCGGTTTTTTCTTGCTATTGGTTCTCCTATTGAGTTAGTTTACCCCATTTAATTTCGATTACATAAATACAGATAAAAACCAAAACTAAGAGTTTGAATGTTGCTCAAGCATGTTTATTCAACTGAGTGTGGCACTCCATGGGGTGGGAGTACCATCTTTCCTGAAGTAGAAGCATTGTGCTCAACTGTCTTCATCACTGGATAAATCACTTGCTGCTTGCTTTAGTTTCAGTGTTCTGTGTTTTCACAGCTTAATGCATGTCATAATTGCTGGCTTTTGGTAGACTCAGATTGAAGTAGCTTGCATCCATGTAGCTTCACCGCCTCCATATGATCCTGAATTTTCCTTAATGGCTATATTTACATTGTCTCTTTCATCTCTTTCTTACAAATTGATGCAACAAGGGAGGCATAAGTTAGAGATTTATAAGTTCATCAATCTCCCTCACACTTATTTAATATGCAAAAGACCTTTTTTAAAACATACAAAGTAGGCAGAAATATCCCAGATTTGATGTCTAGGGAAATGGAATGCTGCAGCTTATTCGTAACACCTAAGGATAGTAGCAATTGCAATCAACTTGGTGATTAAACAACAACAACATACCCAGTATTAACCCACACCGTGGGGTCTAGGACTTGGTGATTAGAATTGATACTAATAAGCCTTGCGAGAACTTAATCTCAGCTATTGAGACAAAAATATTGGGCTTGTTTAGCCTTAATGCTTTGTTCCTGATTCATTGTTCACTTTTAAGCATTCAACTGTAGTCTCTAGTGCATGGTGCAATCTAGGAAGGAAGACATTTTCACCATAAGAAATTGTTTCTTCCTAGATTGCACCATATTTATTAGATTTCTAGGGATAGAGGACGCTCTCACCCCCAGAAATTTTTAAACTGCCCTTCCTATACATTTATGTAAGATAAGAACTTGGGTCTTATTGAAGGTTAAAAACTCCGTTATCAAAAAAAGGTTACTTCATCGTCGGTTTTTCACCCAATTTCATTCAATTTTTTGCTCATAAAATTGATGTTGCTTCTTCAGTAATTTAGGCTCCTACTTAACTTTGCAACCCCTCCCCCAAAACCCACACGCACACCCCCCCACCCCACCCCAAAAAAAAGCGAAACGCATCGAGTGAGAGCAAGGGAGAGGGTGTGGACCATGCTGATATCAAGTCTGCGTCCCCAAGGAAATTTTAATTGCTAAGTTACGATTTCTGTAGGATAGAAGGCTAGGTAATTTATTTCCTCTTTGTGTGTAGTTGCTCTTAAATGTTTGTTTTGGCGGTTCAAGCATGCATATATAGTGAATTCGGTGCTCATGGTTAAGATACTTGGTTCCCTCCCTAATTTCTTTTTAGACTTCTTCATTTTTTTTTTGCGGCATCAATGCTCTAGAATCATGAATTTTATTCTAATCCTATTGCTGTTATCTTCCAGTTTGTTATTCCTATTTTCATCAACTGAGGTCTTCTTTCCCTGACTCATTTTTGTGTACTTAGGCTATAGAAGTTAACAAAGCTAGCTGGGAAAGTCTTTGTGAGCCTTTCGCTTTTTTTGAAGCCTATAGAAACTATTTGCGGATAGACATAGCTGCAGAAAGTGAGGATGACATGAGGAAATGGAAAGGATGGGTTGAATCTAGGATACGCCTGCTTACTCTAAAGGTGATGTTTCTTTTCTTCTGCTTCACATTTTGATGATTTCGTCTCTATTGCTTCGCCAAAGGCAGTGAATTAATGAAGTTTCCATGCTCTATTCATCCAGATTGAGAGAGACACCGCTGGTGTACTTCAATGCCATCCACATCCGGGTGAATTTTCAGATAAATCTAAGCCGTTTCACCATTCTTATTTTATGGGATTACGTAGAAAACAAGGTACAAATCCTCAACAAGGTGAACAATTTGATATAAGGTTGACAGTTGAGGATTTTAAGCGAGATGTATATGCATATTCTTTTTGGACATCTAGCATGTGGATTCATGTGTGTCATGTCAGACGAAAAGACCTTCCTAACTTTGTCTTTCCTGGAGGAGTGCGTCCTGCTCAGCCTGCAAGAAGTGAAAGTCGTTCAGTTTCAAAATCACTTGGTTCTGCTAAGGCAACATCTGTAGATGCTGCTTTTAGCAGAAAGAGAAAACATGACGAAGTTAATACAGGTTTGACCTCAAAAGAGTCTTGCGTGGCCATGAGTAGCAGTGATGCTAGCTCACCAGGTGAAACTAGAGAGTTGAAGCGATTTGAAGCTGATATAGGTGATACCTTGAATAGTGGTGGGCTTGTTGATAACCAAATTGAAGTTTCTGTCAAAAGCACATTGCCTGTGCCTTCATCAGGTGCAGCTGTAACAGAGACAATAGAAGTCAAGCTATCCGCAGAACCGACTGTGGACCATCAAAGTGGATCTCATGGTTTTGAAGATCCTGGGGATGAACTGGAGTTGACAAATGGAGTTAAGCATTTTGATGCGGCTAGTGAACTGCAGATAGAGCCTCCTGCAGCAGAGGAAATGGTTGGGGCAACAACATCAGAGGAAAAAGACAGAATTGGTGGTTCTAGCCATAAGGTCCTACAAAGCGAGGGCTTGGAAGAACTTGAGGTTGTCTTCTAACTTCATGCACTTGTATTTTTTCAATGCAAAATATATCGAATACCTTTGAGATTCTGATTTTGTGCACACTCAGTCTCTCCATCTGCAGTTGCATGATAAAAATCTCCTTAATTTTTTTCTTCTTTTCAGCTTTTGTGTCTGAGATTATTTTTTGGATAGATTATGTATCATACCGAGACTAACATAGTGCACCGGTGGAATTTAACAAAACCAGTTGATTGTGCTTTAAAACTAGTTAATTATGCTTTTCTTTGATGTCTTTGGTGTGAGTTTTGTCCCTCAATCGAAGGCTCTAATGCAAAATGCCACGTCAGAGAAAGCATCTGATTCTTATTGGCCTTAATTATGAGTTAAGTTAGTGTTGTTGGAGTTCTTTTTAAAATATAGCAGCATTATGTGGTTAGTTATTGCTGAAACAAAAAAGTGAACCATACTTTATGTGGAGCTTGGACTTATTTGTTTTCATTTTTAGTTCCAAGCTCTTCGCAAATTTTGGTGCTTGTTGTTAGATGCTTTATTGTTGATCTGAGGAATAGGAGTGAGCTTTACTTGGTCTTCAGAATTGGTATAAGAAGTGCAATTTGGCAAGTTGCTGTGACAATTTTGAGAGTCTACTATAACTGGTTATTTTTTTTTGTTGCGAGTCCATTGTATCATTGCCCTTATATGTTGCCTCAGAGAAATAGAGGGAATAAGAATTGCCATTGTAATTTTATAGTTTCTAAGACATGTTATGTGGCATGTTGATGTGACAGAAAACGTTAGACAAATTTAAAAGCTTGACATGTTTCAAGTTGCTTTTGTGAATGATAGTTTTGTATGCAAAATTTTGTAACCAATACCGTGTGACAGGAATGCTGATGAAATTTTAATTTTTTTTTTACTTCTTCCCTTTGCCTCTGAAAGCCGATTGAGTTAGCAGCACCGTCCACCAGCATTGCATCTGATGCATTTGTGGTTCCTCAGAAGCCACTCATTAGGTATTGTATCTACTCTGCAAATTAAATGAGCGAACTTTTCTAGAGGCGGTTTTTGATCGGTGATATATGCACTTCTTGCAGGTTTAATTTTACTTCTTTGCGGAAAACAACTGAGAGCACATGAAGAAATGTGCACTGACCACATGCTGGAGATTGAAGTATATCGGAAACTTTTTTATAGAAAGCATCAGAGATGATATTTTTAACGAAGACGACGCGGGAGAAAAAAATGGAAATAAAATCCATTTTTGGCTGGAGGTGCGAGTATATCTTGCAATTTCTTAGGCTGAGCCATGATTTCTAAAGCAAAAAATAGAGAAGTAAAAAAGAAAAAAGAAAAAAGAACTGAATCCAATTTTGACTGAAATTGGTATTTCTTGTAAATTATCAGTTGTTTGGAGACATCCTCAAGTGCCTTTTGGGTACTGATTGTATATTATATGGATAATATCTAAATAATGTGTACTTGAATACTTTGTTTTGTGTATTTAAGTGTTTGGAAAATTCAAAGCAAAATAATTGTCTGCCGTTTAATATATTGGTTTGCAAGTTTTACGATTCTACACGTTTGATGAGTCCCAAATGTGTAATTTTGTCTAAATATTCGACTAATGTGTTGTTTATGTGAATATTTCATTTATATGAAAATCAGTCTACAAATGCGATTTAATAAACTCAAAGCTCGAACTCGAAACTTCTTACTGAACATAAAGGAATTCTTTGGAGGTCATTTAGCGGTCCATTGTGCGAACGCATAATTATTACGCGGGCCGCACTTCTATCGTTGAACCAACATGAGAAAATTCCGGAGGGTGAACTCAAAATCTCTTATCGAACATTTTTTTCGATTCCGTTGCAACCCTTAATTGTGATCATGACTGTTTATCTTTAGTGTCTCTCGTCTTAAATGAAGTTACAGGTCGCTACTTATGCGATAAGGAATTTCGCTACCTCAAAACAGTTAGAATTACTGTTTACCAGAGCTTTCATTCAAAGCTTAGAACACTTCTCCATCCCACATTTCAGTGCTGGTCAAGTGTCAGACTTTATGTCTAATTTAGGTAGGTAAAGTTTAGGTGTTTGAGTTCAATGGACCTGTCAATTTGCATTTGGTATTTATACAATTTCGCACACTTGGCTTTTTGATTACTCATCTTTAAGTTTTTGTCCTGAGCAGAAACAAACAAATTTGTTATAATGCAAACAAACTTGTAGCAATAATCAATCAATTTTCCAATGTTGAAGTTTCTTTCATTTTTCCTCTCAATTTCTTTCAACTTAGGTGTCGTCTGAACATAGAATAATTCCAAATGTTGCACTTTGAAAGTTATCTGGACCAAATATTCTGGAATTTTTCGGATACCTATATTGGAGTCCGACTAAATTCAGATTCACGTTAGAAAGGTTTATATTGGGATAAAACACATCATAACAAAGACGATTTCATACCCCTGTTTCGAATCTGAGGTCCAATTATTATCAATAAAGAGTTGTATCACAAGTTGCAGTTCTATACTTCTATCATCTATGTGATGACAATGATTGATATATTTTTCGTGTCTATTTGATTTAACACTTTTACACATATAATTGAAAGTGATTGATATTTTGGGTAGAGGATATTCCACAAGCCTTTTCAAGGTCAAATTTGATTATTATGGGTGAAATTCAAAAAATAGCCAGATTTATAAATGGTAATTAAAAAATCGTCACACTTTCAAAAGTAATCGAATTTTAGCCATTTTTCATGTAAAGATAAATATGAACGAAAACACTGTTCAAAATTCAGAAAATATTCCAGCATAATATATTGAAGTTCGAATTTTTTACATGTGAACTTCTAGCATAATATACCGGAGTTCCAGTATAATATATTGGAGTTCCAGGATAATATATGGGGTCAGCATAATATGCTGGAAGTTCATACACATGTGCATCAATCTCCAGTATATTATGCTGGAACTTTTCGTGTTGCAACAAAATAGTGGCTATTTTTCAATGACTTTGCAAACGTTGGCTATTTTCAATTACCAGTCCGAAAACTAGTTAGCCAGTGCTATTTTCATAATTATTATACTTAATCTTTGAGTTATCTTCTTAATGGTGTGTTGTGCTTATCGTCTTATAATCTTCTTTACTTTTATTTATTTATTCTTAATTTTCTACAATTATTGAGTCTTTTAAAGCTTGAACAATAAATTTTGTGAGTACTTTTGTTGTTTCATGTGCTTCAGCAAGTAAAAAAAATGTTAAAAAATGGCTATGCCTACCCACCACTGTCTTCTCCTCTTATAGTAAGTATATACTAATATATAATAAAGTCAAATTTCCATTATGATGTGATTATAAGAAAATTAACCTTAGTCACAGCACAATTTGTGGATCATTATACAAGTGTATGCCAGTTAACTTTTACTTATACAATCTAAGTTATATATACCGATAATGTTACGATTATTGTACTATACGTAAATTTTAACTCTATTTTTCCAAATCCCGTACATAGCGGGAGCTTAGTACACCATGCTGTCCCTGTAAATTTTAACTCGTAAGTTTAACAAGTGATAGCATAAAATTACAACAACAATTACCAATTAAAATCCCATAAAGTGGGGTCTGGGGAGGGTAATGTGTACCCAAACCTTACCCCTATCCCGATAGGGTAGAGATTGTTGTTTCCGATAGACCCTCGGCTCAGAAAGATGAAAAAAAAAAAAAACAAGAAAAGACAATTCATTAGTAACTCCAGTAGAAACCGTAAATGTGATAACATAAAATTAATTATTTTTAATAAATAAGTACCTAATAAGTAATTTGATTGCGTAAATAATTCGTATACCACCGCTGCGTATAACTTAAGCTCTTATATATAATAGTCCACAATAGTGAGAGAAGTAAAATAACAATTATCTTCTAAATTAATTATTTATTGGCCTAATCATCAAGTGTGGAATGATTTAATTAGAGAATAAATTGCAATCATCTTCTAAATCACTATCATTGTCATTATCACTGTCATTTTTATTATCACCTCTAATTGAAATCTATCATATTCCAATTTAACAATTGAAATTATCAAATCAAATCCTGATTAATCAAAAGGTTAAGTTGAACCGAAAGTGATTAGCTAGCCATTTGCAATTATTAAATTATAATATTAGAGTGTCTTTGCTGGCAAATTTTCAAACAAATTCTAAGAACATTCTTGAACATTCAAAATTTGTGTAGGCTTTTTCCCCTTCCTAGCGGCTAAATATCATCGAGTTTAAGTTCTGTGCACTGATATTATATAGAACTTTTACAATCTCAATTATTTTAAAACATTATGTATTTCATAGTCTGATAATTTAAAAGATAAAATTAATTTGTTATAACCGATTAAATTGTAATTATAGCATAATAATTCTTTACACTGGTAAATTTGTTGCAATGAGACCATGAGGTCACGAGTTCGTTAAGAATGATTCTGATCTAGTTCATGGCTTATTAGAAGTAGAAGGTACTTTGGTGGGAATCTTCATGGACAGAAAAAGATTGCAGTCAGTTTGATAATGATCGAGTGACGAGCCGTGGAAACAGCCTCATGTAAAAATACAGGATAAGATTGTGTATAATAAATCCTTATGGTCTGGTCCTTTTTCGAACCTCGCGTATAGCGAGAGTTTAATATACCGAGTTGCTTTTTTTTTTTTTAAGCCGAATCTCATCATTATCAAAATTTGCAATTTAAAATTCATAATCTTTTGCTTAATTACTTTGACTTCTTTCCTTACCAGTTTAAGTTTAATGAGTTTCTAGAGATAATGGTTGTTGAATCTGATATTTTTTGCTGTCCTCATGCCTAACTTTGAACAACCATATATAGCATGATAGAACTAGGTACTAGACTCATTATTAAAAGGTCAACTTGCTTAAGACCACTTTAATATAATTGGTTATGTAATAAATACCCTCTCGAGTAGAGTGTTTTTCGAAAACAGTTTCTCTTTTTTTTAAAATAGGATAAAATTTGCATACACATTATTTATTAGTAAATTGTATTTGTAAACTAATTTTGGAAAAGATAAAATAACATATAAACAGAAAATATAAACGAAACAAAAGTTAATCCGACCCGACTGAATTCACAGTGTTTCCTTAAGGAATTTAATCCTCTCCTAGTATCCAAAGTTATGAATTATTTTCTTCCAGGATAGAACGAATTACACACTGGTGTAGTAGTATTTGAAACCCCAATGTTTCAGCGAACATAAAGTTCGGTAGCAAATCACACCTACTGTTCCTTTCTTTGAAGTTAAAAGTATGCAGAAGAAAGGAGGAGAACTCAGAAAATTGTATGAAAAATCTGAGAGAGTGGATTGGTATTTATAGCCAATGTTGGGCTGAAAACTGAAGAGGCGCAACTCGCAACATAAACCGGAAATTCAAAAGGCCGGTTAATTTTTAGTTACAAAACCGAAAAACGGAAAACGGATAATGGAAAAACGTTTAATATTCCGTTGGATTTAATAATAGATATTAATATTAATATTCTGTTATTACAATATATATTTAATAATATTTTTGTTAATATTTACTATTAATAAATAAATTTAGTCCAAAAAATTAATCAATCAATCATTTGACTAAATCCGATCCGAAGCCGAGCTGAGCGAACGAGCGACGGCGGCACGAGACTTGCCTTCTTTTAAACTCTTTAAGAGCTAGAAGAAGAGCAAATGCTTATATACCCATTAAAAACCTCTTCCTCTTCCAATATAGGACAATGCCCCTTGACCAAGGGGGGAACTAAAAATTCACTCGAAAATTTCATTTCCTTCCATTTCCCATTCACCCTCTTTTAAGTATTTAATATATTAATTAAATACATTAAAAAACCCAATAATCCCCCACATGAATGGGAAATGGCTATTTCACGGAAGTATGCATGAAAAACTGTGTGATTCGCAAGTAAGGATTAATTACATCTCGATAAGTAGGCTTCCCTTTGAACTTTCCGTAGTGAACTTATGTCGGATATACTCGATCAATCAGTAGATTTGATATCTTTGAACCGTCGAACTTTGGTATATACCTAGACAA
>MU783382.1:0-57624 GCA_026770625.1 Nicotiana glauca
GAATTTTAGTAGACTTGTGTTATTGAGTTGTACATGCCGAGTGGCATACAATACCGTCTTCTTCCAGTTATTTAACTTGGTTTATTCTGTTTTCCGTAATTATTACATTTTCCGCAATATTTGGCTTACCTGGTCGTGGGGACTAGGTGCCATCACGACATGTTCACGATCGATGAACTAGGGTCGTGAAACAAATGTTCAGACAGCTCATTTTCATAATAGTGTGGAGCATTAGATTCAATTTGGTCACTTATGCTAAACAAATCTCTCGGAACAGTCTTCATAACATAATGTTTATCTTGATGATATGGATCTTGCACGTAGAAGCATTGGTGTGCTTGCGATGTTAGAATTAAAGGATCTTCTTGATAGCATTTCTTGTTGAAGTAGACATAAGTAAGGCCATAAATATCTTCTTCAACCTCATACCAATCACACTTAAATAAGACAACCTTAAAATGTCCATAATAATCTAACTCAACTATATCAACTATTTTGCCATAATAAGTCAAATTCGCATCACCCAGATTTTTATCCTTTGCACTTGCGAAGCTTGTTGTTAGGGCAACTAATGTAACACCACTATTTTGGGTTTTAAGCCTTACATTATGTTGCATCGTGTGGAATCTATATCCATTAGTAAGATATCCAGAATATCTTTTAGCAACTGAATTTGGTCCAATGGATAACTGTTCGGGCACATCCTCATACAACACACGAGTTTCAAACCATTGAGAGAAGTTTTCACTATGATTTTTGGCCTTATTCCATCTAGATCCTTGCTTCTGATTATTAACCTCCACTTCATGCTCTCTGTAGAACAAGAATTTTTATTTGTTTAGAAAAAAATTAAGAATTATCTACATAAAAGGAAATACGACAAGTGAATAAAGTTACCTAATATATTCTTGAACTTCATCACAGTTATTCAATACATATGCATGCACCTGACTTAGTGACCTTCCATCTAAAACAATCAGATCACTCTTTTTATCTCCTAAAGGACAACCTCTGTTAGGAAACAAACTGAAAGTTTGTGCATCAGAACAACATTCATCATCGTTTCGGGTTCTTCTATTAGATCTGGTTTGTACACCTCCATGCAAGTATCTAGAGCACAAAGTTAAACATTTTTCAACCAAATATGCCTCAGCAATAGATCCCTCTGGATGATTTTTATTGCGAACATATGATTTAAATGAACATATATACCTTTTAGGAGGATACATCCATTGATTCTAAACTGGACCTCCTAATCTTACCTCGTTCACCAAATAAATAGGCAAATGAATCATTATATCAAAAAAAGTTGGAGGAAAAATTCGCTCAAATTGATTCAAAGTTTCCTTAATCTTTATCTCCAAACAATCTAGCTCTTCCAGTGTGATAACTTTTTGATATAGACGGTGAACGAAGGAACTTAGATGAATCAAAGGAATAGAAACATGATCAGGAAGTATGCTTTTAATTGGTACTGGTAACAAGTACTGTAACATAATTCATGGGACTTATAACCACATTATTTTCTTTCGTCTATGTGACGACCCGACACGTCGTCTCATGAGTTACCGCCCTTTCCCCATTTTCAGCTTCTCTATGCTTCATTATCTGTATCTTGTGTAATAAGGTTGATTTGGAATGGTTTTGATAAGAAATGAGACAGTTAGTCTCTTTTAAGAAGGCTTAAGTTGGAAAAGTCAACCGGATATTGACTTATGAGTTAGAGGGCTCGGATGTGAATTCCGATGGTTCGGTTAGCTCCGGGAGGTGATTTTTGACTTAGGAGTGTGATCGGAACTGGTTTTGCAGGTCCGGTGTAGAATTAGGCTTGAATTGACGAAGTTAGTATTTTGGCGATTTCCGGTTGATAGGTGAGATTTTGATCCGGGAGTCAGAATGAAATTTTGAGAGTTGCTGTAGCTTCATTGTGTCATTTGGTATGTGTGTGCAAAATTTCAGGTCATTTGTACATCGTTTGGTTGTGTTTTTTATCGAAAGTGTATTTCGGAAGTTTTTAGAAACTTAGGCTTGAATTCAATGAGTTTTGGGTAATTTAATGTTGTTTGACGTATTTTGATGATTGGAACAGGTTTGAATGATGTTATAAATTATGTTGGCTTGTTTGATCGGGGTCCCATGAGGCTCGGATAAGTTTTGGAAGAGTTTTTGGAAGATTTTTGTCGTTTTGAGCATAAGCATGTAATGATCCAAAAGTCCATTTTTAGTTCTAGAGATCGAAATTTGATTTCGAGACTTTCGAAATTTTGATAATGAATTATAGGACTGATATGGAAAGTTTGGTTTAATTTCACCAAGTCGCGATTGGGTTTTTGATGCGAAACATGTGTTAATTGTTTAACGAGCGAAATGGATATGTCATTGAGCAAACGAGCTCCGAATTGAGTTTCGATTGAAGGGCTATGTTCGTATTATTATTTATGACTCATAGGAAGAAGAATCATCAAATTCTGAGGTCCCAGGCCCAAGAAATGAATTTTTGAGTAAAATTATTTTCTGAAAATAATTATGGAAAATGAAAATAAAATTTGATTAGAAAGTGATGGTATCGGGCCCGTATTTTGGTTCCGGCGCTCGGTACAGGTCTTATATATGGTTTAAGAACTTTATGTAAAGTTTGGTTGAAAACGGACGTCATTTGACGTGTTTCAGACTCAAAATGGAAAATTTGATGTTTTATGAAATTTGAAAGAATTCTTGGATTTAAAGCTTAATTCGTGGTATATATCATTATTTTGGCGCTTTGATCGCACGGTTAAGTTCGTAGGATGTTGTTGAGTTCGTGTATGTGTTTGGTTAGGAGCCCCGAGGGCTCGAGAGTGTTTCGGAGGTGTCTCGAGTGATTTCGGACTTAGGAAAAATGCAGAAAATTGCAGAAATAGTACCCCCGTGAACAGTAACCATGAATAGTACCCCAGTGAATAGTGCTGTGAATAGTGCCCCCCGTGAACAGTGTACATGAACAGTGACGTGACCAGTGTCGGACAGAATGTTAAGTTTTGGAAATGAGACTTCGAACCCATTTTCCATTTTTGCGATTTGGAGCTCGGATAGGGCAATTTTTGGACAAATTTTCATAGGTAAGTGTTCTTAACTCAATTTTGATTATATTACTTGAATCTATTGCAAGTTTTATCGTTAATCCGTGAATTTAAAGGAGAAAACCTTAGAAACCCTCTCGGATATAATTGAGGATTTGAAGGTCGAAACGATATGGGAAATTGTTAAATTTGGTATGGTTCGACTCGTGGGGAGATAAGGAACACATTGATGTAAAGATTTTTGAATTTCGAGACGTGGGCCCGGGGCTCGAGTTTTCGCTAATTTCGAGAATCTTGTTATTTTTCAATTCTTTTGAATGGGCTTTATTCCCATAATGCATTGTGTCGTATTCATTCTAATTTTGATAGATCCGACGCACGTGGAGATCAATTCGAAGGTTAAAGGCGTCGCGAATTAAAGAAATAGCCGGTTTGTAGTTAATAATAGATATCTAGCCGGTTCGATGTAAATGTTGTGTTGAGGGTTTGAAACCCCGAATTTGCACATCATAGTGCTATATTGAGGTGACATGCACGCCGGATAACGGGCGTGGGGTAGAGCACCGTTGGGGATTGTGACTTGGTCTATCCCGCTTAATGAAAACACTACCTAATTGCTTGGAGTTGAATTGACATCCTAATAAATGGATTAATTATCATAATTGGGCGTCGTGCCAACTGTTTGAATCCTTCAGGGATTGTTTTACTGGTTTCTTACCATGTGTACGGAAAAATTGAACTCAGTCCTAGTATTTAATATTGTTTTGCAAACTCAGCCACTTTTCTCAAAACTTGGGACTTATATAATATTTCTAATAAAGTTTGGGCTGAATAATTTATTTGCTATTGTGCCGAGAGGCTTATGTGATTTTGGACTGATTATGGGATCGGGCTGCGCGCCGCATCGGTATTATATTTATGGGATTGGGCTGCGCGCCACAGTGGTATTATATTGATATTGATATGAGGCCGAGGGCCTATATTTAATGCCACGAGATGGCTTGATATTGCGCTTGGGTTGTAGGAGCCCCTCCGAAGTCTGTACACACCCCCAGTGAGCACCGTCGACGATAAATAAATGGATGGCTCGGGCTGCACGCTGCAATGGGTACTAGAGAGTACCGGCTTATATGTTGCATTGCATATTTGACTGTCATTATTTATTTCTCTATTGCAGCATTATTAATTTCATTGGTTATCTTAATTGATGTTATCTGGTGAACTGTTGTGATTATAGTTTATCTTGTGCCTATTTAGGATTTCTTACTCTCAGCCTTTATTTATGTTTATTACTCTCTAGGTTGGAAGTACTCACTTTACTTCCTGCACCTCGTGTGCAGATACAGGTGTACCTATTGAGGCGGAGTGAGACTATCTCTGTCGAGTATCTTATCCAGGAGCTTTAAGGTAGCTGCATGGCATTCGCAGTCCTGATCTTCCCATCTATCCTATAAATATGTAGTAGGTTGACACTCGTGTATTAGAGGCTCAGACTTGTGACACCTGATCGATTGGGCTGTGTAGTAGTATTTCCACTTGGGTTTTCCGCATGTTTAACTACATTTCAGACTTTCAGTGTTATGACTTAGTAATGAATTGTGTTAATTGAATCATAAATTACATAAAAAGGGTTAAGGTTGGTAAATTGGTCGGGCTTGCCTGGCAGTGTGTTGGGCGCCATCACGACCGAGATTTGGGGTCGTGACAAGTTGGTATCAGAGCCTAGGTTACTTGGTCTCGCGAGTCATGAGCCGGTTTAGTAGAGTCTCGCAGATCGGTACAGAGACGTCTGTATTTATCCTCGAGAGGCTGCAGAAACCTTTAGGAAACTTCACATTCTTGAATTCTTATCATGTTTACTTGATTCAGCTTGAAATATAACACTTTGAATTCCTTCCACGCATTCGTACGCGCGAACGAGCGCTCAGTATCAAAGGTGCCTCGATGGCTTATGATTCCCTGATCGAAGGGCAAGATGTTATCTCTGTGAGTTTGATGTTAGGCCAGTCTGGAGGACTTGAGGTCGGATCTTTGCATATGGCTTGAGCACCGAGGTGCTGATTGTGTGAGCAACTATTTTGAACTTATATGTTCGGTATTGTCCCTATTAGTAGGAGTGATGGTCGGATAGCTATGTGATGAGTATGTTAGTACTGCAAGATGTATCTATATGACTTGGAAGTGACAAGGAAGGGCTGCAAGATGATAGATGAACTATTAGGTGTTTGATTTTCATTGTGATTAGATGTGTAGCCCCAAGTTATGGGCGCGTGAAGAATCTTTTCATGTCTCCTATTTGGAGTGAAGTAAATTTCATGTTACGGTATGAGTTTCGACTCAGGAAGATTAAGTGACTGTGTAATGTGTATGACAGTGGAAGGTATACAAAATGTTAATTGGAGGCAAAGCAGGTGGGTTATCTCCTACGGAGTATTCTAAGGTGGTGTGACCCTTATGTTGTCTATTAGAAGATCTCATTTACAAGTGAAGAACATGCGTTGAAATCTAAATTGGGCCGCCTAGAGAGTGGGCTTAATTGTTGTGTGAGTGAATGCAAGAATTGCAGAAGAGTTAAAATTCCAGATGATTTGTGTTTCCACAAGCTTATGAAGGAGCGAGTTCAATTTTACTATGGTATTACGGCAACAATAGAGTATATGTGTTATGATTTATTGAGTGCTTTTTGATCTATGGCTTTGAGCCAAGTTGGGGAGTTTGCTATTGATTAAGTTTATTGTACGGTTATATGCTATATTGGTTCCAATATGAGGCATGCTAGCGAATCAGTTCTGGTTGTGGAAATTAGGCCGAGAATGGCACGAGTGAAGGAAAATTTTGACAAGGATGTCATGAGCTCGGATGAGCAGGAAAGAAGTTTCGATGTTTAAGGTGAGTTGGTATTGCCTTCAACGTCACCTGAGATCGGTGTTTCGTAAAAAGGGCTTTGCATCCTGGTTAATAATTCTTGACCGTTTTTCAATGTTAGTGCGACCGGTGGTCTGGAGGTACGCCCCAGATATTGTTGTGGTAGGTTGTGGGAGTGTTTCCCACGGAAAGATTATATAAGTATGGCATGTAGTCACTTGATTGATTAAAGATGTAAACCAAGTATAAAGGTTGTGATGGTGTCGTTAAATTGAGGAATTCATGCCTGGAGGGCACTTGGCCTATTTATTGGGTTGTGAACTAGGGAGGATTACTCCGATTATGATAGTTATTCTTGTGTGTTATGAGAAAAAGGGAGTTATTATGGACCGTTGACTGGTTGTCAGACTAGTTCATTGTGATCAGAATCAGCTTGAAGTGAATAATGGCTCTATATCAGGCCAGATGTGTGCATTTTAGTAACGCAGTCCTTATGGAGGAGTAGTTAGGTTGATGCTTCGTTGTTAGATAGCTCGCGTAGTGATGCATTGCGTCGTGTGAGTTGTGAGACGGCTTGAGAAGTTGCTATGTGTTGAGAATCCGTATAGGAATGACGTTATATGAGCATCTTGGCTGTTGAAATTCAGACTGTACATCGTACCTCAGTTGTACTTGAGTTTTGTAGCTTATAACGCTATATGTCCCTCAGAGATATTATTATGCACTTAGCATGCTTACGATCGATACTCAGTATTTTGTTGTAATGAGCAAATTTGGCTCGATGTGCATCTCCTTATGTGAGATCTATGTATGTATCAGGTGGCATGCCGCCATAGGTATGTTATCTGGATCGGGTTGCACGCCACAACAGTGTGATGTTGAGTATAGTTTTCTATATGCTATTTTGTATGCCTTGCTTCCTGTTTTCTAAGGAAAGTCTGTATTAGTGCGTGGGATTGGTAATTCCTTCTAGAGTTCATTTTCTTTTTTTTTGTATCGCATTCGAATTGGTAGCCTATTGGCATATTGGGGCATCATATGCAGCTTTTGATTATGTCTGGGGTGGTTTATTGCTTGAGCAGTTCGTACTGGGTGAGATGAGATCATTAAATTCGAGCTCAGTGCAATCTGAGCATATGAAGTAAATTAAGTGGCTAAGACCATTGTTTGGTTCAAAATGAGGTGATAGTCCTTGCCAGAAGTATAGACCCAATGAATTGTTGCTTTGGCAGTGTTATGAATTTATACAGATCTCATCTGTCGTGTCGGTATTGTAAGAATTTGAACAAGACCTATGTATGTCATGCAGAGCATGGGATGTGTAATGATTTTTCTTCTAGATGAGATAAATGGAAGTTCTTGACTAGTTGAGTACGTAAAACGTTCATGGTTCGGAAGGGAGGTGAAGTCCTCATGTTACCTTAGGATGATACGGTATATGCGATATGTTGTGAAGGATTGAGATTTGCGTGTGTAATATTACGGTTCAACTCTGAATGGAAATTCATAACCTTCTTAGGCGGTACGGGCAGCTTTAGATGATTAGAGAAATGAGCTTCAGATGATTAGGGTGAATGATCTTCATATGATTAAGTAAATTTTATTTCTAATCATAGTGATTTGTAGAGGGTATATGTTTCAGAAAAAGGCCAATGTGATTAAGTTAATGGCACTTCAATAGTATTGCGGCACTTTAAGGCTGGATCGACTGCTGATATTTGAGTTGCTTGTATGGCACATAGAAATTTTAGAGTATTTATCGTGGGATGATTGGGTATTAAAGGTGTGCATGTATTCGCAAGGTGGAAACATGGATCATGTATGATGATTTGTGTGCCATATGGAGTTGGAGACTAGGAGTTCTCATGTACAGGCTAGGTTGTGGTTGTGGTTGTGGATCGTGGGTATCTGTAAGGCCCCGAAAATTTTCGCTAAGTAATTTGGGGTCCAAGGAAAGGCCTAAGTCTAAGAAAAATTGAAAAAGTCTATAATAGGCTAAAATTCCCAATGATCTTGCATTAGTCCATACTTTGAACGAGCATATCTAAATATCTATAAGGTTTCAGGTGATGGATAACCTATGAAATGAAAGGTCTTCGAGTCTAGTTTCCAACGCTTCAAACCTCTCATCATGTAGAAATTCCTACACAAAGTTATGATCAAATTACCAAAAGCTAGAAAAAATGCAATTCTGCGTGAAATCTGCGATCGCAGATTTAACTCTGCAGACCGCATAACCATTCTGCGATCACAGAATGGTCACAGAATGAGGCAGAACAGCCCAGTTTTGGGCAACTAGTTCTGCGACGAATCTGCGGCCCGCATACCCATTCTGCGGTGGATTCTGCAGTAGCATACTTGACATCGGGGGGTTAATTTTCTAATTTTTATAACCCGACCCCATTTTAATATATAGCCTTTGGGGCTTCATTCAGGGTCATTTTCTACTGATTTTAGAGAGAAGTGAGAGCATTTTAGAGAGAGAAGGAGGAACCCAACATATAAATCATCCAAATCTTGCATCAATCTTCAAGAATCAAAGAACCCAATCACAAGTTCTTCATCCAAGAGGTAAGATTCTATACCCTAGGTTTTAATTTCGAGTTTGGAGTATAAGATGGGTTGATGAGGTATGATTCTTGGTAGTATTAGTGTTGTGTATACATGCATGTCCAATCTAGGTTTATGGGAAGATTGTTTAACATAAATAAGTAAGATTTGGTTGGGGAATGAAGGAAACCCATGAAAAAGAGATTTGAGATTAAGATGTTCATCTAATATTTGATAAAATGCTCAAATGAGCTAGAGTTATGAATATCTTACTAATTTTTGCTCAATTTTGCTATGTCTCAAAATAGATTGAAGTTGCTAGAATTTTCGGAACGTTGTAGTAACTTAGGGAAAAGCTCTTTGAGGTATGTTGGCTAACTTTAACTCTTGTAGAATCCCACTTGTTGTGACGAGCATACGGTATGTGTACCTTGTATGAAAATATGTGAATTGATTGCCTTAGTTGATTTCCATACCACCAAGTTATATGTGGTGAGAAGTGACTTGATGTGCCTATCTTGTTATGTGCAAAGTTTGTAAAAGCTCGAGGATGTCGACATGGAAGTATGTGTTTACTTATGTGAATTATTTGTGAATTTTTGTGATTTACGTGCCTTGAACGTTGTTGGTTAAGTCTTACGATATGATGGTGCAAGTAAATGGAAACAAACCAAATATGGGTGTGTGATTGTGAAAGTGTTATGTGGTAAGAACTGAGAAACAAATGATGGAAGAAAATCGTAAAGGATGCACTTGGAACAACTGTGGTAATAACATATTTGGCTTATAGTGGGTAATTATTGTGGTGACTTAAATTGCATATGAGTTGTTGAATATGATGAAGTGGTATTGATGGCTACAGAAATTCTTGTGAATTGTTGTGGTTGTTCCTTGAGAATTGTTGTTGTTGTTGTGTGTTGTTTGTGAATTATAATTGTTTGGTGGGATCGGGTTGCGTGCCGAAATACGAAGTAATAAGTGTGGGTTGTTGTGATAAGGGTGGCCGAGGTAATAAGGGTGGACGAGGTAATAAGGGTGGAAAGTGATCGAAATTACTATTGAAATGAAAATATGAGAAATTTGTGAAATCATTGATGTGATAATGTTGAAGGGGAAAAAGGAGAGATTGTAAAACTTGTTTGGCTTTGATTGTTTCTTTCACGTGCATTTGATCGTTGATTCTATTAATGTCTGTTACTTGTGTGTGTTATTTGATTTTACCTGGGGTGAAGTTTGTTTATACATACCAGTACAATTTAAATGTACTGACGTCCCTTTTGCCGGGGGCGCTACATTCGTGTTATGATTGTAGGTGGTTCTATAGCAGGTACTCCAGTCCACCAACAGTAGCACCTCCTCCACTTTCCATCAGCTGTATTGGTGAGCCCCTTTCCTTTCGGGGCCTTATGTGGCTCATGCCACTTCCGTTTTGGGATCTTGTTTTGATGTTTGTATATGGTATAGCCGGAGCCTTGTTGCCGGCATTTCCATATTACTCTTCAATTGTATTTAGAGGCTCCGTAGACAGGTTGTGGGTAGTGTCGGGCATGGGGATTTAAGAATTGAAATATTGATGTTTGAAAATGATGTATAAAACTTCTAATACCTTTAATATTGCAAATGAAGTTGCTAATGAAAATGAAATAGAAATTGTTAATGATATATTTATAGAATTTGATGAATGGATTCCATCTCCTATTTATTCATGAGTTAGTTTGGGTAGAATCAGACCTAACAGGCTTGCTCGGTCGGGTTTACTCGGTTGAGCACCGGTCGCGCTCCTCGGTTTTTGGGGCGTGACAGTATCGGCACCGTTTAGTGGAAATCGGGATTTGGAGGCTCGAGTGGATCTTTGTTTGCTGGTATGTAATATTTTTGATGTGAGATAGGGTCTCAGCCTTGTGTTGTGGAAGTACTGGTGAGTTTGAGGTACAACTCTCTTAGTTGAGTCATTTTTATGATTCGAGTATGTTCGGACCGTTTTTATTGGTGCGCGTATTATGCAAGTTGTAGATTAGGCCTGTATTGATGTGTCATATCACCAGTGTGGTGTGTTGGGTTCGAAGTGATCGTTGGGGTCATTAATGAATACGAACGGATTTGATTTCAGCATGTTTGATGGGTAAATATCGAGGTTCGGTTTAAAAATTTGTTATGGTAATTGCCAGAGGAGAAATGGCCTCATGAATGGTTGATCTGAGCACTAATTATGGTTTATTAGGTGTTTCAATTACCGTTGGCAGTATATGAAAGTGTTGGAATGAGACCTTGGCTAATAAGAGATTTCTATCGGTATTTGGTTGTTGTGGGCAGCTGCTGTGAATGGAAGTTATCGCTGCATGTGTTTGAGTTATTGGTATATCATATAATTGCACCCGAGGTTGCAGGCATGGTCTATTACAGCTGGTTCAAACTTATTCTGAATATAGGTGTGAGGTTCTGATCTTGTGTATGATTCCAAAAAGTGAAATATGGTTCTATGATTTATAGGCTAGACTGGATTGTGTGATTTTAGTTAAAACGTGTTATCGGACCCATGTGAGATAGGGTGACATGGGATCACCCCCGGGTTTATGCTTGATAAGGTCATTCAGCTTTTGATTGGCTTCTAGTACAACTCTAGGTACGCTCGAGGATGAGCGTTGGTTTAAGTTGGGGAGGATGTGACGACCCGACCCGTCGTCTCATGAGTTACTGCCCCGTTTTTCCCATTTTCAGCTTCTCTATGCTTCATTATCCGTATCTTGTGTAATCAGGTTGATTTGGAATGGTTTTGATAAGAAATGAGACACTTAGTCTCTTTTAAGAAGACTTAAGTTGGAAAAGTCAACTAGATATTGATTTATGAGTTAGAGGGCTCGGATGTGAATTCTGATGGTTTGGTTAGCTCCGAAAGGTGATTTGTGATTTAGGAGTGTGATTGGAAGTGGTTTTGGAGGTCCGGTGTAGAATTAGGCTTGAATTGGCGAAGTTAGTATTTTGGCAATTTCCGGTTGATATGTGAGATTTTGATCCAGGAGTCGGAATGAAATTCCGAGAGTTGCCATAGCTTCATTGTGTCATTTGGGATGTGTGTGCAAAATTTCAGGTCATTCGGACATCGTTTGGTCGGGTTTTTGATCGAAAGTGTATTTCGGAAGTTTTTAGACACTTAATGTTGTTTGAGGTATTTTGATGATTGGAACAGGTTTGAATGATGTTATGAATTATGTTGGCATGTTTGGTTGGGGTCCCATGAGGCTCGGATAAGTTTTGGAAGAGTTTTTGGAAGATTTTTGCCGTTTTGAGCATAAACATGTAATGATCCAAAGGTCCATTTTTAGTTCTAGAGATCGAAATTTGATTTCGAGACTTTCAGAATTTTGATAATGAATTATAGGACTGATCTGGAAAGTTTGGTTTTAATTTCATTAAGTCTCAATTGGTTTTTTGACGCGAAACATGTGTTAATTGTTTAACGAGCGAAATGGATATCTCACTGAGAAAACGAGCTCCGAATTGAGTTTTGATTGAAGGCCTATGTTCGTATTATTATTTTTGGCTCATAGGAACAAGAATCATTGAATTCCGAGGTCCTAGGCCCGAGAAATGAATTTTTGAGTAAAACTATTTTTTGAAAATATTTAAGGAAAATGGAAATGAAATTTGATTAGAAAGTGATGGTATCGGGCCCGTATTTTGGTTCCGGCGCCCGGTACAGGTCTTATATATGGTTTAAGCACTTTATGTAAAGTTTGGTTGAAAACGGAAGTCGTTTGACGTGTTTCGGACTCAAAATGGAAAATTTGATGGTACGAAATTTGAAAGAATTCTTGAATTTTAAAGTTTAATTCGTGGTATATGACGTTATTTTGGCGATTTGATCGCACAGTTAAGTTCGTAGGATGTTGTTGAGTTCGTGTATGTGTTTGGTTAGGAGCCCCGAGGGCTCAAGAGTGTTTCAGAGGCATCTCGGAGTGATTTCGGACTTAGGAAAAATACAGAAAATTGCAGAAATAGTATCGCGTGAATAGTAGCCATGAACAGTACCCATTGAATAGTCCTGTGAATAGTGCCCGTGAACAGTGTCTGTAAACAGTGACATGAACAGTACCAGATAGAATGTTAAGTTTTGGAAATGGGACTTCGAACCCATTTTCCATTTTTTCGATTTGGAGCTCGGATAGGGCGATTTTTGGACAGATTTTCATAGAGAACAACGGGGTAAGTGTTCTTAACTCAATTTTGTTTATCGAATCTATTGCAAGTTTTATCGTTAATCCGTGAATTTAAGGGAGAAAACTTAGAAACCCTCTCGGATATAATTGAGGATTTGAAGGTCGAAATGATATGGGAAATTGTTAAATTTGGTATGGTTAGACTCGTGGGGAGATAAGAAATACGTTGATGTAAAAATTTCTGAATTTCGGGACGTGGGCCCGGGGCTCGGGTTTTTGCTAATTTCGACAATCTTGATATTTTTTGATTCTTTTGCATGGGCTTTGTTCCCATAATGTATTGTGACGTATTCGTTCTGATTTTGATAGATTCGACGCACGTGGAGATCAATTTAAAGGGCAAAGGCGTCGCGAATTAAAGAAATAGTTGGTTTGAGGTTAGTAATAGACGTAAATGTTGTGTTGAGGGTTTGAAACCCTGAATTTGCACATCATAGTGCTATATTGAGGTGACTTGCACGCCGGATAACGGGCGTAGGGTAGAGCACCGTTGGGGATTGTGACTTGGTCTGTTTCGCTTAATGAAAACACTACCTAATTGCATAGAGTTGAATTGACATCCTAATAAATGGATTAATTATCATAATTGGGCTTCATTCCAGCTGTTTGAATCCTTCAGGGATTGTTTTACTGGTTTCTTACCATGTGTACAGAAAAATCGAACTCAGTCCTAGTATTTAATACTGTTTTGCAAACTCAGCCACTTTTCTCAAAACTTGGGACTTAAATAATATTTCTAATGAAGTTTGGGCTGAATAATTTATTTTCTATTGTGCCGAGAGGCTTATGTGATTTTGGACTGATTATGGGATCGGGCTGCGCGCCGCAGCAATATTATATTTATGGGATCGAGTTGCACGCCGCAGCGGTATTATATTGATATTGGTATGAGGCCGATGTCCTAGATTTAATGCCACGAGATGGCTTGATATTGTTCTTGGGCTATAGGAGCCCCTCTGAAGTCTGTACACACCCCCAGTGAGTGCCGTCGACGATAAATAAATGGATGGCTCGGGTTGCACGCCGCAGTGAGTACTAGAGAGTACCGGTTTATGTGCTGCATTGCATATTTGACTGTCATTATTTATTTCTCTGTTGCAGCATTATTAATTTTGTTGGTTATCTTAATTGATGTTACCTGGTGAACTGTTGTGATTATAGTTTATCTTGTGCCTATTTAGGATTTCTTACTCTCAGCCTTTATTTATGTTTATTACTCTCTGGGTTTGAAGTACTCACTTTACTCCCTGTACCTCGTATGCTGATACAGGTGTACCTACTGAGGCTGAGTGAGACTATCTCTGTCGAGCATCGTATCCGGAAGCATTAAGGTAGCTGCATGGCGTTCGCAGTCCTGATCTTCCCATCTATCCTATTGTTTTATTCCGCATTTTCTTTAGAAAAATATTTAGTAGGTTGACACTCGTGTATTAGAGGCTCAGACTTGTGACACCTGATCGATTGGGCTGTGTAGTAGTACTTCCACTTGGGTTTTCCGCATGTTTAACTACATTTCAGACTTTCAGTGTTATGACTTAGTAATGAATTGTGTTAATTGAATCATGAATTACATAAAAAGGGTTAAGGTTGGTAAATTGGTCGGGCTTGCCTAGCAGTATGTTGGGCGCCATCACGACCGGGATTTGGGGTCGTGACAGTCTAGTTGCACACACCTAGATATATTAGAAGCACTACCATCAGCTAGCTTTGCTGTCTTTAGAACACCACAAAAAACTGATTTCTCTCCATTAGCTATTGAGAAGCACGCTTTTGCATACTTTATTCTCTTGCCATCATTTATATCTTTAGGTTGAAGGTTCTTTCTAATGCCCGTCTCTTTTAGATCATAACGAGCATTTGCATGATCTTTTGTCTTGCCAGGAATATCCAAAAGAGTTCCAATTATGTTATCAACTATAGTTTTCTCTATGTGCATTACGCCAAGATTGTGACGTAACGAATTGTGCTGCCAATAAGGTAACTCGAAAAAAATTGACTTTTTTTTCCATGGGCCATTATTTGTTCTCTTCCGCTTTTTCCCAAACACATTGTTAGTATTTTGTATGCTATTAAGCATATTCGTTCCATTTAGTAAAGGTGGAGGAGGCCTAAATTATGTCTTCCCATTAAAAGACCTTTTGTTGGATCTCCATAGATGATCCATGGGTAGAAAAACACGATGATCCATATAATATATTTTTCGACTATGTTTAAGATAGACAGAATTAGTACCATAATTACAACAAGGGAAAGCCAACTTTCTTTTTGTACTCCAACCAGATAACATCGCATATGCAGGGAAGTCACTGATGGTCCATAAAAGAGCTACTCGCATTTGAAATGTTTGATTTGTTTCCACCCCGGAATCCCACAACACATTCAACTCTTCTATCAGTGGTTGTAAATAAATATCAATGTCATTGCCAGGTGATCACGGCCCAGGTATTAGCAAAGAAAGCATACAGTATTCTGGCTTCATACATATCCAAGGAGGCAAATTATATACCATTAAGATAACTGGCCATGTGCTATGAGATATGCTCATGGTCCAAAATGGATTGAACCCATCACTTGCCAAGCCAAGTCTCAAATTGCGATAATCTCTTGCGAAATCTGGATGAAAGCTATCAAAGTCTTTCCATGCTTGTCCATAAGCAGGATGCCTTAACTTTCCATCTTTAGAGCGATCCGCATTATGCCACCTCAATGTATCTGTTGTCTTTGAGCACATGAATAGCCTTTTGAGTCTAGGAATTAATGGAAAGTGTCTCAAAGTTTTTGCTAGAACACGGTGAGATTTTTTAGAAGGCTCAATCTCGCTATCTATTTCAGGATATTTAATATATTTGGAAGCTCCACAAATATGACAATATTCATCAGCCTTATGTTCATTCTTAAATAGCATGCAATCATTGGAACATGCATCAATGTTTTCATAATCAAGACCGAGATCCTTTACCATAGAGTTGGCGTTATTGTAGGATAGAGGAATATTTAACTCGGGCATCGCCTCTTTCAACAACTCTAAAAGAGAAGTGAATAATGCATTGCTCTATCCATGTAGACACTTCAACAAATATAGACGGATTGTAAATTATAATCTAGAGAATCCTTTACAACCAAGATATAGTTCTTGGCTTGCCTCATCAACTAAGTTATAGAATTTATTGGCATACTCATTTGGACCTTCGTAAAGTCCTTCAGCTTGCGCAATACCTCTAAATCGATCACTCAATAACCCATTATTATCATCATGTCACGACCCCAATTCGCCTTCCGTGAACATGTCATGATGACACATAGTCCCTATGACTAGGTAAGCCTAACAATGCGGAAAGGAAAACATAACTTGCGGAATTTCTACCTCAAATCCTCAATTAAAGGTCTAAGCACTTTTCTCCCAATTTCTACCAAAATTTTGAAATTAAATGATGAAATTAACTAAGGATTGATGGAATATAACTAGAAAGGGTTAAAGAAACGTTACCCAATGATCTCCTCTTCAAATCCCTCACAAAATCGCCCTCTCCCAAGCTCCAATTTGATTTTTCTAACTTTTGAAACTAAACCATCGAATTCACTATTTCTGACCAGTGAATTCCGCATCTGCGGTCCCGGTTTTGCGGAACATGTGCCGCTTCTGCGGCTTTCACTAAAATGCCAAGTTTTCGCTTCTACGGTCCTAATATCGCAGATGTGGATCCGCTTCTGTGGAAATTCCACCGCATCTGCGGAAACTGCTAAACTAGCCCAAACCCGCTTCTGCGGTCTTCCTAGCCGCATCTCCGATACCGCTTCAGCAGTTAACGTTTTGCCTCTGCACTTGCCTGGCCGCTTCTGCGGTTCCGCACCTGCAGAACCCAAACCGCAGGTGCGGTTATGACAGATACCAGCAGTCTTCAGCAACTCTTCTACTTCAAAAACCTTCCGTCAACCATCCGAATTCATGCCGAGGCCCCCGGAACCTCAACCAAAAGCACCAATAACACCTAATATCCTATTCAAACTTGTACCAATCCTTAAAACACCTTAAACAACATCGGAAACCCGAACAAATCAAATATTTAAGCATAAGAACTCCAAATTTCCTCAAAATATGCTTTCGATAAAAAACCTAACCAAAACACATACGAATGACCTGAAATTTTGCACACACATCCCAAATGACATGACGGAACTACTGCAACTTCCGGAATTCCATTCCGACCCTCGGATAAAAAACTCACTATCGGACCCGAAACTTCAAAAATTCAAACTTCAGCATTTCAAGCCTAAATTTGCTACGGGCCTCCAAAATGCATTCCGAACATGCACCCAACCTTGAAATCACCTAACGGAGCTAATGGAACCATAAGATTTCTATTCCGAGGCAGTCTTCATACTATTCCGACTACGGACAACTTTCCAACACTTAAGCTCTCATTTAGGGACTAAGTATCTCAAAACTCTCCGAAACTCAAAATCGAACATCCCGGCAATTCAAATTAGCATAAATAGACTTGGGGAAAGCCGTTATTAGGGGATTGGGGCGTTAATTATTAAGACGACTGTCTGGGTCGTCACATCCTCCTACACTTAAACATTCGTTCGTCCTCTAACGAGCATATAGACATACCTGAAGTAGTGAAAAGATGAGGGTAACTGCTGCGCATATCCTGCTCGGTCTCCTAGGTCGCCTCATTGGCCGGCTGACCCCGCCACTGAACCTTTACTGAAGCATTGTTCTTTGACCTCAACTTTATGATCTGCCTGTCCAATGTAGCCACTGGCTCCTTAACATAGGATAGATCCTTGTTCAACTAGACTGAACTGAAATCCAACACGTGCAAGGGGTCATCGTGATACCTCTGGAGCATCGAAACATGAAATACCGGATGGGCCCCGGCCAAGCTGGGAGGTAAGGCAAGCTCATAAGCAACCTCCCCAACTCGCCTCGAAATCTCAAAAGGGCCAATAAACCTCGGACTCAACTTCCCTTTCTTCCCAAACCTCATGACGCCTTTTATAGGCGAAACCCGAAGCAGAACCCGCTCACCAACCATATACGAAATATCACGAACCTTCTTGTCCGCGTAGCTTTTTTGTCTGGACTGGGCTGTACGGAGTCTATCTTGAATCATCTTAACCTTCTCCACTGCGTCCTGAACCAACTCTGTGCCCAATAGCTTGGCCTCACCCGGCTCAGACTAGCCCACAAGAGATCTACACCTCCTACCATATAAAGCCTCATACGGTGCCATCTAAATGCTGGACTGATAACGTTTGTTGTAAACAAATTCCGCCAATGGCAAGAACTTATCCCAAGGCCCTCAAAACTCAATCACACACGCACGGAGCATATCCTCAAGAATCTGAATGGTGCGCTCGGACTGTCCGTCTGTCTGGGGGTGAAATGTTGTGCTCAACTCCACTCGAGTACCTAACTCTTGTCGCACGGCTCTTCAGAACCGCGATGTACTGAGTACCTCTATATGAAATAATAGAAGCTGGAATACCATGCAAACAAACGATCTCTTGGATATAAATCTCCGTCAACCGCTCCGATGAATAAGTGGTACACACAGGAATAAAATGAGCGGACTTGGTCAGCCGATCCACAATAACCTAAATGGCATCAAACTTCTTCCAGGTCCGTGGGAGTCTAGATACGAAGTCCATGGTGATGCGCTCCCACTTCCACTTCGGAATCTCTATCTTCTGAATCAACCCACCCGGTCGCTGGTGCTCATACTTCACATGCTGGCAGTTAAGGCATCTAGACTCATACCCAACTACATCCTTCTTTATCCGCCTCCACCAATAGTGCTGCCTCAAGTCCTGATACATCTTCGCAGCACCCGGATGGATGGAATACCGCAAACTATGGGCCTCTGCTAAAATTAACTCTCGAAGCTCGTCAACATTGGGCACACAAATCCAACCCTGCATCCTTAATACCCCATCAAGGGTCATCATATTGTCGCTCCCTGATACAATCAAATAAGAAAGATCGGGAAACTACACAAGCTAGAACCCGACTGGGCTCCGAAAGATCCAATCTCACAAACTGGCTGGCTAAGGCCTGCACATCCATTGCCATAGGCCTCTGTGAAGCTGGTAAATACGTCAAACTGCCCAAACTCTCTGCTCGACATCTCAAGGCATCTGCCACCACATTGGCCTTACCCGGGTGATACAGAATAGTAATATCATAATCCTTCAGCAACTCTAACCACCTTCGCTGACGCATATTTAGATCCTTTTGCTTGAACAAGTGCTACAAACTTCGATAGTCAGTATACATCTCACAAGGCACACCGTACAAATAATGATGCTAGATCTTCAAGGCATGAACAATAGCAGCTAGATCAAGGTTGTGGACAGGGTAATTCTTCTCATGTATCCTCAACTGTCTGGATGCGTAGGCAATCACCCTACCACCCATTATCAACACCGCCCCGAGGCCAACTCTTGAGGCATCACAATAGACAGTATAAGACCCCGAATCGGTAGGTAATATCAAAATTGGGGTTGTAGTCAAGGCTGTCTTGAGCTTCTGAAAGCACGCCTCACACTCCTATGTCCACTGAAATGGGGCACCTTTCTGGGTCAATCTAGTCATATGGGCCGCAATTGATGAAAATCCCTCCACAAAACGATGGTAGTAGCCCGCCAAGCCAAGGAAACTGCGAATCTCTATAGCTGAGGAGGGACTAGGCCAACTCTGCACTGCCTCCACCTTCTTCGGATCCCCCCGAATGCCCTCATTCGATACCGCGTGGTCTAAGAATGCCATCGAACTCAACCAAAACTCACATTTTGAGAACTTTGCATATAACTTCTTCTCTCTCAGGGTCTGAAGCACTGTCCTCAGGTACTGCTCATGATCTTCCCGACTCCGGGAGTATACCATAATATCATCAATAAAAATAATAACAAACGAGTCGAGATATGGCCTGAACACACTGTGCATCAAATGCATAAAAGCTACTAGGGCATTGGTCTGCCCAAATGACATAACAAGGAACTCGTAATGGCCATACCGAGTCCTAAAGGTAGTCTTCGGGATATCTGGCTCCCGAATCTTCAACTGATGGTAACCTGAGTGCAAGTCAACCTTAGAAAACACGTGTGCACCCTGAAGCTGGTCAAACAGATCCTCAATACGAGGCAAAGGATAATGAGTCTTCACTGTAGCCTTGTTCAACTAGTGATAATCGATACACATCTGCGTAGAACCATCATTTTTCTCCACAAACAAGACAGGAGCACCCCACGGTGAAACACTGGGGTGAATAAAGCCTTTATCAAGCAATTCCTATAACTGATCCTTTAACTCAGGAGGATCCATACGGTACGGAGGAATGGAAATGGGTTGCGTGCCCGACAATAGATCAATGCCAAAATTAATGTCTCTATCGGGCGGCATGCCCGGAAGATCAGCTGGAAACACATCGGGATAATCCCATACCACTAGGACTGAATCAACAGAAGGGGTATCAACACTGATATCTCTCACATAAGCTAAATACACGGCACACCCCTTCTCAACCATACGTTGAGCTTTAAGGAAAGAGATAACTCTACTGGGAGTGTGATCTAAAGTACCACTCCACTCAACGCGGAATACCTGGCATAGCCAGTGTCATGGTCTTGGTGTGACAATCAAGAATAGAAACATGGGGCGACAAGAAGTCCATGCCCAAGATAATATCAAAGTCAACCATACCGAGTAACAATAAATCCGATCTGGTCTGAAAACCATAAATAGTAACCAGACATGACCGATAAACGTGGTCCACAATAAGAGGATCCCCCACAGGAGTAGAAACATAAATAGGGGCACTCAAAGAATCCCGAGGCACACCAAACTGCGGAGCAAAGTAAGAAGACACATAAGAGTAAGTAGAGCCCAGATCGAATAGAACCGATGCCTCTCTGTAACAAACTAGTATAATACCTGTAATGATGAAGTCGGAGGCAACAACCTCAGTATGAGCAGGAATGGCATAATATCTGGACCGATCCCTCTCTCAAGGGCGACCTCTATCTCCCTGACCTCTGCCCCTAGCTGGCTGGGCAGATGGGGTAGCAGCTGGAGCTGTGACCATGGCCTGAGAACTCTGAAAAGTATGTTGTGGCTGAGCAGTCTGTGAAGATGCACCCCTACCAAGTCTAGGGAAGTCCCTAACCATATGGCGCGTATCACCACACTCGAAACAAGCTCTGGGAGGATGCGGCAGATGTGACTGACTAGGGTCAGGTCTGCTAGACTGACCCCTGGAAGCACCCCGCACAGGATGCGCGCTAGAAACCGGAGGTGCATAGTAAGGCTCCTGGGGTATATGCGAAGCTGGAGCACTGTTGGCTGCTGGAAGAGCTGAATGGACGGGGCGACCCACATAACCCCTGCTATGACGACCTGCTACTGGGTTATGGGTGCCAGAGTAGTGGCCCGACTCTCGAGACCTCTTGGCCTCCCTATCCACTCGCTCCCTGGCGAGCATACCCTCGATCATCCTAGCAATGCTCACTACCTGCTGATAAGGAATGTCCATCTCCAACTCTCGAGCCATGCTAGATCTGATGGGTGGGATAAGACCCTCAATGAACCTGCAAACTCTTTCACGGACTGTAGCAACCAAGGACGGTGCATGCCTGGCCAACCTAGTATAATGGATAGCATACTCCGAAACAGTCATAGCACCCTAACGCAAATGCTCAAACTCTGTGCGCCATGCGTCCCTAAGACTCTGAGGGACAAACTCTCTTATGAACATATCTGAGAACTGGGTCAAGGTCAGTGAGGCAGCCTCGGCTCGGACTGCCTATCTCATAAGTGCACTACCAATCATAGGCGGCTCCCCGAAGCTGGAAGGCAGTGAAGGAAACCCCGCTAGACTCTACTATGCCCATAGTGCGAAGAATATGGTGGCACTCCTCTAGAAATCCCAAGGCATCGTCTGATGCTAATCCACTGAATACCGAGGGATCATACTTCTTGAACCTCTCAAGTCTCCGCTGCTCGTCCTCTGAAGCAGCCGACCCGCTCTCGGGCTGAACTGGCACTGCATGCAGTACGGGAATAATCTCGAGAACCTGCTCAACATGCACTCACTGCTCAGGAGTTCGGGCGGCGGGAGTCTGTGCTCCTCCCACGGCCTGGGATATGGCTGCAGCAAGGGGAAGAAACCCTGCCTGAGCCAAGGTGGTGTACATACTCATGAACTAAGCCAAAGTCTCTTGAAGTGCTGGAGTAGTGGTGGCAGTAGTAGTCGTGCCAGGTGCCTGAGCTCCGGCTGGATCTATTGGTGGTGCCTCGGAGGCCTCGCGCATGTGTTATGGCTGCACCACGTGCGCGTCCTCGACCTCTACCCCGGCTCAGGCCTCTGACAGCTGTAGTAGGGGGCGCGAGTGTCCGATCATCCCGAGTAGCGCGTGTACTCACCATCTGTGAGAGAATAGAAGACAGAAGTTCAAAATTGGTGATGTCAAAAATTGCACTACAAGGAAATCAAATGAAGTGAAAATTTTCCTAACAGTTACATAGCCCCTCGTAGATAAGTAGAGACATCTCTGTACCGATCAGCGAGACTCTAATAAACCGGTTTGTGTTCCGTGACTTCTATGAACCTAGAACTCTGATACAAACTTGTCACAACCCCAGTTCACCCTCCGTGAATATATCATGATGGCACTTAGTCCCTACGACTAGGTAAGCCTAACAATGCGGAAAGGACAACATAACTTGCGGAATAATTAATTAGAACTGAACAACTAAAATAAAACTGTATATAAATGTCGCTCGGCATATACAACTCAATAATGCGGAAATCTACAATATCACCCAAAAACTCGAAAACTCACGAGAACACAAGCTAAAAGTAGTATTGTAAATGCTCTAATCTCCAGAATGTTTACATCAAGGGTACGATAGAAGGCTAACTACTACAAATATAATAAGGAAGGAGACTCTTCGATCTGCGAAAGCGACAGATGTACCTCGAAGTCTCTGTAGCTCTCCCTACCTCAAGGATAATGCGCCTGGGTGGAGGTACCTGGATCTGCACATGAAAAACATGCGCAGAAGGGGCATGAATACACCACAACGGTACTCAGTAAGTGCCAAGTCTAACCTCGGTTGGGTAGTGACGAGGAAATGTCAGGGCCCTATTAAGGATAAACAATATAATATGAATTTAAAAGTATGAAAATAGGCAGTAATAATGAGTACATCAATGGAATAAGACAGGCTAAACAAAATAATAAAAATTACACAGGGAACGGAACAAACACGGAATATGTACAGCTCGAAACTAATGATAAAAATGAGGATCTTCCAGGATACCGTCCAGTAGTCCTTTTCTCAACTATCCAGTGGAGCTCCTAGGATATCGTCCTGTAGTCCATCATATATGTATATCCGAAGGATCTCCCAGAATATCGTCCCGTAGTCCAACTATCAATGTGTAGGGGGATTTATCGGGAATCTAACCCGCAGTCCCAAAATAAATGTGCAGGGGGGATCTATCGGGAATCAAACTCATAGTCCCAAAGTAATCAAATAAGGGGAGAGCTACCGGAATCCCACATTCGTAGTCCCAATGTAAATACGCAGTCACAATGCGAAGATATTTATAAATGAAGCTCAACATACAAGGCATCAGGTAGTTCTAGCCAAACATGCTTCACGTAATGCAAACAAAACAACTTGAGCAAATAGGCAATTTAGAACAACTAAGCATGCTTTTCTAGCTAACATAATCTGTAATTGCAAATAAAATACAGCAGATAAGAAAGAAACTCAGTCTAAGTATTTAAAGTAAAACCGGATTTTTCAACAGTTAGTTCAAGTATGCGCTCGTCACCTCATGTACAAGGCATTCAATTACCATATATCATATCCTAAGGGGAAAGGTCCCTCACACAAGTTTAGACAAGCCACTTACCTCGAACCGGCTCCAAAATCAACTAGAAACGACACATTTTCCACGAGTATGTGACTCCAAATGGCCCAAATCTATTCAATTCAATTTCATATCATAAATAACATCTTAAGCAACTGATTCTACTATTTAATTTAAAGCTAAGAGCAAATTTAAGTAAAATAACCAAAATGCCCCTCAGGCCAACATCTCAGAATCGGATAAATTTTATATTTTCAGAATCTTCGTACTCTCACGAGTCTATACATAACAAGAACACTGAAATCGGACTCCGATTAACCCCTCAAATCCTTAATTAAAGGTCTAAGAACTTTTCCCCCAATTTCTACCAAAATTTCGAAATTAAATGATGAAATTAACAAAGGATTGATGGAATATAACTAGAAAGGATTAAAGAAACGTTACCCAATGATCTCCTCTTCAAATCCCCCTCAAAATCGCCCTCTCCCGAGCTCCAATTTAATTTTTCTAACTTTTAAAACTAAACCCTCGAATTCACTATTTCTGACTAGTGAATTCCGCATCTGCGGTCAAGGGACTGCATCTGCGGTCCCGCTTCTGCGGAACATGTGCCGCTTTTGCGGCTTTCACTAAAATGCCCAGTTTCCACTTCTGCGGTCCTAATCTCGTAGATGAGGATCCGCTTCTGCGAAAATTCCACAGCATCTGCGGAAACTGGTGAACTAGCCGAAACCCGCTTCTGCGGTCTTCCTAGATGCATCTACGATACCGCTTCTGCGGTTAAAGTTTCGCATCAGCGGAACCTGCTCCTCTTATCCAAAATCCGCATTTGCGCTTGCCTGGACGCTTCTGAGGCTCCGCACCTGCGGAACCCAAACTGCTGGTGCGGTTATGACAAATACCAGCAGCAATAACACCTAATATCCTATTCAAACTTGTATCAATCCTTAAAACACCTTAAACAATATCGAAAACCCGAACTAATCAAAGATTTAAACCTAAGAACTCTAAATTTCCTCAAAATACATTTTCGATCAAAAACCTAACCAAAACATGTCCGAATGACCTGAAATTTTGCACATACATCCCAAATGACATGATGGAGATACTGAAACTTCCGGAATTCCATTCCAACCCTCGAATCAAAAACTCACTATCATACCGGAAATTTCAAAAATTCAAACTTCAGCATTTCAAGCCTAAATGTGCTACAGACCTCCAAAATGCATTCCGAACATGCACCCAACCCTGAAATCACCTAACGGAGCTAACAGAACCATCGGATTTCCATTTTGAGGCTGTCTTCACACTGTTCCAACTATGGACAACTTTCCAACACTTAAGCTCTCATTTAGGGACTAAGCGTCCCAAAACTCTTCGAAACTCAAAACCGAACATCTCGGCAATTCAAATTAGCATAAATAGACTTGGGGAAGCAGTTAATAGGGATCAAGACGTTAATTCTTAAGACGACCGGCCGGGTCGTCACACATCATATGAGTTATCTTCATCATCCATGTCACCATCAACATTCATTGGGTTTTCCCATTCACCATGATTAATCCATCTTGTATATCCTTGTACAAATCCATAGCATATTAGATGATCAAACACAATATTTTTTTTGAGTCCAACGAATATTGCAACACTTTGCACATGGACATTGAATTTCCTCACCTTGAGGATCACCATAAGAGTAAGCAAATTCTAAGAAATATTGAATACCATTAATATACTCTTCGCTATACCTTGGTAAATCCATCCAATCATTGGATGGAACATTTGAAATCCTAAAAATTAGGCATTGATATTAGATAATCAAATATATAATGATTTGAGTATTAAATATACTTTAGAAATAAATTTAAAAAGTCATGAGTAAATTTTCAAAATTATATAGTGTATGATGATAAGAATTTATTACTTAGTCATGACACTTATGCTAAGCTAAACCCAGCTTCAAGTACAGATCTTACTGAGCGTTGACTTATATTCTTGGAGAAAAGAAGTAAAATTAATAGGATCCACATAATAAAAAGATAAATAAATAAAATATTTTTTGGTAGGGAGTTTCAACTAAGTACATACTTATTAGTGCAAAACTCGTATGTTAAATTGACTTCTTTGACGAATCAACATCATAAAATCCATGAAAGAATAAGAACAACGAAACCAATAGAAAAAATTAAAAAGAAAAAGTAAAAGAGAAAGCAGTAGTGTCAAATGCCTATATAGCAATATCCATTTTCCAGCAAGCGAGCAAACAATAGCGTCAACTTCCTATTTACCGATATTCTTGTTTACGGCTTCAATGAAATATCAAATAAGAGAACCAACTTGAGTTAATAATCATTATCTCAAAAACTCAGTAGTAACATTTTGCTCATTGCTAATTCTATACTATCTAGTTAAAGTCAAATTCCATGAGTAAATAATACATATTACTATAATAGTTTAGGAAGACATGAATGCTTTTAACAATTTTAACGATGGATCCCTCAAAGACCAAACCAACTCATTAAGCAGTTAACAACATCGTACAACTTTCACCCTATTATAATTGTACAAAATGGAAGACCACAATATTGTATCTCATCCAAAAAAAATTGCAAGGTCAAAAAATCAATATACATAAACATTGCAAATCTGTAATAAAAAATCACATATTAGAATATCTCATTATATTGGGTTGTAATAGCTCTAAGATTGGAATCAGTTATCAAGAAACAACAATTTAGAGATATCAAAGTGAACAAGTCACATGAGTACTATCGGTTATTATGTTTTGCCCCTTTGGTCAGTAGCTTTTTATTTTTTTTTTACTTTTTGGGGTAACTCCAACATCTCTCAAGTACATATAAGACCATATGCCCATTATACCATACTTTGGGATCAGATTAGGAAGTGAATATACATGAAGAAAAAAAGGAGATTAAAAGAGTTAAAACTTGGTAACATTAAACAAACAATCAACTAAAAGACTACAGAATTTGAAATTAAGAGGTGCAGAACATGTAATTTAAAAATTTAGAATACCCATCTAATTTATAATTTCATTAAATCAATAACATAGAAGTATTAAGGCAAAGGCAAAACGATAAAGAATATATTCGCCATATGATAATCCTAAATAACTTGGTAAAACCAAATTAACAAGAAAATAGGAATGAAAAAAAAAAGATCATAACTTCAAATAAAGAATAAACTGCATAATTATACCAATGTAACGACCCGACCGGTCATTTTGAGCCCTAGCACGTCGTTCAACAGTCTGAGGCTGTGAGCAGCTTCATTTTAGGTGTTATAACTTGTACGCGTGGTCGGAATTGAATTCCGGGAAGTTCGGAGTTGATTTGGGAAGAGAATTCTCATTTCGGAAGCTTAAAGTTGAAAGAATTAACTAGGACGGAATTGTTGAGTAAATGACCTCGGAATCGGGATCTGAAGCTTCCAATAGGTTCGTATGATGATTTCGAACTTGGACGTATGCCCGGTTTGGGTTTTGGATAACCCGGGAGCGTTTTGTCGCCTATTGTGGAAGTTAGCATTTTAGAAGAAATTTCATAAGTTTGGCTTGAAATGCATTTCAGTGTTATCGATGTTTGTTTGGGATTCTGAGTCTGTGAATAGTTTTATATGGTGATTCTGGAGTTGTGAACGCGATCGGAAGTGAATTCGGAGGTCCGTAGGTCATTTTGGAGTCTTTTGGCTAAATATAGAACTTGAAGGTTTTGGAGAAGTTTGATCGGAAGTGGACTTTTTGATATCGGGGTCAGAATCCTATTCCGGAAGTTGGAGTAGTTTCGTGATGTCGAATATGATTTGCATGCAAAATTTGAAGTCAATCGGACATGATTTGATAGGTTTAAACATCGAAAGTAGAAGTTTGAAATTCTAAAGTTCATAAAGCTTAGATTGGAGGTCGATTCGTGGTTTTAGTGTTGTTTGATATGATTTGAGGCCTCGAGCAAGTTCGAAATGTATTTTGGGACTGGTTGGTATGATTGGTTAGGATTTGGGGCCACGAGTGGATTCCGGGTGGTTAACAGATCGAAATTTGAAATTTTGGATAGCCGAAGGGGTCTGGTTGCTGGTATAACCGCTTCTGCGGAGGGTCCACCGCAGAAGCGAGAAATTTAACCGCAGATACGGTTTTGGGCTGTCAGTGAAGGGACCACAGATGCGATCATTTTTTCGCAGATGCGGAATCTCACCTGCGGTGGAGAAGTCGCAGAAGCGGAATTAAGGGGGCCTGGGAAGGACCGCAGATGCGGTAGAGTGGCCGCACCTGCGGAACCGCAGAAGCGATCATAGGACCGCAGGCGCAGAAATTGCTGGAGGCAGAAGGGTGTTTTAAAATCGGGGTTTGAGTTCATTTCACCCATTTTTCTCTTGGTATGGGCGATTTTGGAGAGCTCCAAGTAAGGTGTTTCATCATCATAGACAAGGTAAGCTAACCCCACCTATCTTGAGTTGAATATATTGATTTTGTATGGATTTTAGCATGTAAATTGGTAGAAATTGAGGGTTTGAGAGAAAACCTAGAAAACTAGTATTCTTGGATTTTGACTACGATTTTGGGTATGGAATTTAGAAAAAATTATATAGTTGAGTTCGAGAAGCTATGGGTGTCACACCTCCTTTTTACCTACATCCTCGGAAGGATATAATAAAGGGAGTTTTTTCAATTAAAGGACAATCGAAACGAAATTATTTCAATTAAAGATTCAGAGTCGCCACTTGGAAGATTTATGGTGTCCCAAGTCACTGGTTTAAAATCGAGGAAGAGAATGACTCTGTTTAATAGTCCGCGAACCAGAAATCCGAGTAAGGAATTCTGTTAACCCGGAAAAAGGTGTTAGGCAATCCCGAGTTCCGTGGTTCTAGCACGGTCGCTCAACTATTATATTCGGCTTAATTATCTTATTTTAAACAATTATGAACCTATGTGCAAATTTTAGTTTTAACCGCTTTTATTCAATTATTTTTTAAGAAAGCTTGCAATGCTATTTAAAATATATTTCGGGCCACGTCACATAAATGCACCCGTAGCCCATAACACATTTTATCTAACGTTGAGATTTGGATTTGGGTCACATGAAATGCACACCCGAGTTTAAGAAGGTAAAATTATTAAATAACGCGCCTAAAGCATCTACGAGTTTGCACTTTGCGAGGGCCATGTAATTTGTTAAATGGCACGCCTTGAATTCTAAGGATCAATACAGAATTAATTAAACGAGGGTTATACAATTGTCATTTTTATTTAGCACGGCACACCCCAAATTATTTTAATCGATTTTAACCAATAACATTACTACTAATAATCAAAAGCCAAATAATCAGACACATTTATCATATCAAAATATCAAATACTCATGCTAAAAGACAAGATAAACATGTAATATTACCAAGATGGAAAAGCAAGGTAAATACGAGACCTCAATGTAGAACCCAGTTCAACTTCTGTCATCTTTTTGCATTAAAACTGATCCAAAGGCAAAGATACTCGATCCAAGATTTTGGGAATCAAATAGGGACAGCAACGAGAACAACGAACCAAGAGTTGGAACCTCGACGCCGGCGACAGCCAAAATTTAAACAGGAACAGAGGTGAAGACTTGCGCGGATCTTGAACGGCAACCTCGAAACTCGCCGGATTCCATGGTTTTTTAAAAATCGAAAGCAGAAGAACGAGCTAAACTATGAAACGAAAATCACTAGGATTTGAATCCGCGACCAAACTTCAAGTTCTTATATGTTTTTTGTTGTGCTCTTCTCCTTCATCCGTCCTTCTGTTAATGACTCTGTGTGTGTGTGTTTCTAAAGAAGCAACAGAAAGGTTGTGAGAGAGATGGTTGTGTTGTTTCCAGTGGTCAAAAAAGAACAACGAAGGTGGGTCGTTTATGGCTGTTCAGCGGCGTGGCTGTTGATGGCTCGCAGAAGAAAATGGGTCACCGGTTTTGGGGTCTGTCCGGTTGCTGGTGGTCGTGAGTGAGATGGAGAAGCAGTAGAGGCGGCGGCTATGGTGTTTTTTTCTAGGGTTTTTTTGTTGTTCAAGGTTGAAGAAGGAGATGTAGCTAGGGTTCTTTTTGTTTTGTCTTGATGGAGAAGGAGAAGGCAGCTATGGGAGTCTTCAAGTTTGCCTTCTCTAGGGTGTCTTGCGACTGATGAAGAAGAAGCATGGAGAAGCTCCTTTTCACTGTTGCGGCTCCCGTGTATATAGAGTCTAGGGTTTTATTTGTATAGGTCTAGGTCTTTTAAGAAGAATAAGGATCCAGGTCTTGGGTGTTGGGTCGGGTTGACCCAGTTTGGGCTGGGTAGGGAGATGGGCTAGTTTAAGTGAAGAACGGGTATTGAAAGATTTGGGCTCACTCATCACATGGCCCAACCTTGAATTTAAGACCAATCTTTTTAATTTTATTTTCTTTTTTTAATTAATTAAAAACCCAAATTAAACTCCTAAATTTATTCAAATTGTAAAATTAAGCTAATTATCTAACTATAATGTTTATAAAATTTAGTTGATCCTAAATTTAAAGAGAAAACTTAATAATCCAAAATTAAAAGCTAAGAATGTAAAAATAAGCCATTTTTGTAATTTTTATTTTTTATAAAGCAACTAACTAATTACTTAATCCTAAAATGTGAACAAAAAATATAAATGCAATGCATGGTATTTTTGGGATTTTTCGATTTTTTAATGGAAATTAAATATGGACAAAAATACAAATAATTAATAAAATTCTATAAAAAATCCTATAAATTGCAAAAATTAGAAAAAATTATTTTCTGATATTTTATGGGAGTAATTCATATAGGGAAAAAATCACGTGCTCACAATGGGTAAACTTTCTCTTCAAAAAATTTCGGATTCCTGGCACGTGGGCCTGAGGTCATTTTTGTCAACTTTTCGATCGGAGTTAGGAATTGTTATAAATTGGATTATAATTAGTATCTTAGCACATATTAATGGGTCTACATAATTATTGGCTAGTTTTGGAACGTTATGCATCGATTCTAGTCTTCGGAAGGGCGCGGAATGCCGGTTATGGATCTTCAGAGCGCGGTGAGTCTCCTTTCTAACCTTGTAAGAGGGAATTGTCCCCATAGGTAAATTAATTGGTTATGTGCTCCTAATTGTGGGGGTTACGTACGCACGAGGTGAAGAGAGTCCGTACACAGTTGCTATTATGCTATTGTCCGGGTAGTCTAGGACCCAAAAGCATGCTATACTTGTATTGATTGCAAGCTTATTGACAACTCGAATTGCCTAAACCATATCGAATTAACAAATAAACTTCAAAAGGGATTAAACTTCTTTCCTTAAATTGTTAAAGAGAAAGTGGCTTTTATTTGAATAAATATTCCCTGATAAATTCTTAATATGCTATCTGAGCATGTATTTCTATGTGTACCATGTCGCATGCATGATTCGCGAGCAGGGTGATTGTTTAATTTATGTTGATAGCGTCGCATGGATAGTTCGCGAGCGGGGTAATAGATGCATCTATGGTTCGCGTCGTACGACCCTCGGCAGTGCACAGTTTATTTTCTGTTGGAGCGGATCGTACGTCTCGGCATGATTTGCGCATGTTTGTATTGTTGCCTTGAACTTATTGAAGTTGTTATTGCATCATCATGGCTTGAGAATATTTGGATAAATGATGAAAAGAAATTTTGGAAAATTTCCTATAAAAGAAATAATTGCTTACTTCTTTCGTCCTATTGGATTAAAAATTATGTTTATAAAAGTCCACGATTTAATGAATTATTGACATCATTATTGGACCACTCGTAATTGTTGAAGTCGACCATCTCGTCTCTGCTTCTTCGAGATTAGATGGGATACTCATTGAGTACACGTTGTTTTCGTACTCATACTACACTTCTGTGCATTTTTGTTGCACAGGTATATGTAAATCTAGTGGCCTACTGGGCATAGCAGCACGGATGATTCGGAGACTAGGTGAGTTGCATTATTCGAGGCGACTCGCAGCTAGTAAAGTCCCTTCTAGTAAATTGTAATTACTTTATGTCCACTGTATTCTGGACGGATATTGTACTGCATTATTTCTTAGAAATTGCTCATGCACTTGTGACACCGGGTTCTGGGATGGTTTGAAATATTTTGAATTAATTGACTATTATTAAATTTAAATTGAATCAGTTGTCTCTTTACTTATGAAATTAGAAGGAAAAATCTGACTTTTCAAAATTATCTAAATTAAAATCTAATTAAGTATTTTAGTTGGCTTGTCTGACAGCAGTGTTCGGCGCCATTACAACCCTTAGTGGATTTTGGATCATGACAACCAAAAGGTCCAGAATTTACAAATATAATATTGCACTCATATATAATTAAAAATAATAACTACCCAAATAAACAATGCTCGTCAAAAGTAAGATCATATTTTTGAGAAAATAAAGAGTACCCGTTAAAGATTTTTCCATGAGACGGGTTTTACTAAATCATTCATGTAGAGTCTTGTTTCAATTTTTGCTTTCTTCGATTATCAAAGAGAAAAAACACTTTCATGAGATGGGTAGTGTATGATGGTATGACGCCTATAATACAAATATTTTCAAAACTAAGAACTTACAATTGTAAAAGCAACAAAAGCAGTAAGCAAGGATGGAAGAAGCAACTATTTTACATTTTTGGCATAGAGTAGGGATAAAGTAGACGGAAGATGGAAATTGTTTTCTATAAGGTTTCCAACTATAGGGTTTTTTTTTTGGGAATTGGGGGGAATATTTCACTAAGTACAATTTTGGTGGGAAACTTTTTGGGAAATTTTTTATTTTGGAATTTTTAGGGTACGCTTACAAAGTGTTGTATCTAATATGAAAATATAGCAACTTTTAAAAAACGTAGCAATACAATTAAAAAGTGTGGCCAAAACTTTTATATTTAGGCAAAAATTGTTATCTTTACATTTAAAAAGAACGCTTTATAAGTATTGTCATAAAACCTGTGGCCAAAGATGCTATTCAAAGGCGACAGTGATAACAGCTATAGGAAGTAGTTATATATATAGTAGATATAGGAAGTTAATAGCCACTAAACAATAGTGATTCTAAAAATTTCTCTTTTGTAATAGCGAGGAGTATTGATTAGGTTTAGAGGTTTAATCTGATTTATCCTTTCGTAATCAAAGGGACAAGGATACCTTATTTAACATTACTTATTTTTCTCTTTTAGATAGAAATAGCTCCCGATTTTGGAGATGAATATACATAAGAGGTTTGTTAGGCCTAAATTTATGTCAAAAATGATATGGGTGTGACTTTTTTCTGATTCCAAGATGAATATAATCCGGGTATTTTTTATATCTATCCAAGAAGAAGAAAGAAGCAAAACTCCCTTATATTTGTTTGGCAAAAACAATCATGAAATGTGGCAATAAATAAATTCAAAGCTATAGTCATCTTCTCAATTTAACTTTTTAACAACATGAGTTAGAGCTTCGCAGGTTCGGCCGAAACAAGTAGCGTTTGATCTAAATTTTATATTTGTCAAGTTTATTAGATATGTATAAATTATTAATTTAAAATTCAATAACTTCGAAGGAATAGAATCCGCGACCCATTAACTTCAATTTCTCGTTTGCCTCTACTGATATATATATATATATATATATATATATATATATATATATATATAAAGGCTTCACTAGAGCAGCATCGTCGTCTTCTAATTCTTCTTCTTAATAATCAGACTCGAAAGAGTATAAAGAAGAAGAAGAAATTAATTAAGTACTTCATGATATAAAAAATAGAAGAAGAAAAAGATTGACTATATATGATTATGTTTTGGTATGAGAGAGTTGATCAGTTGCATTAGCAAGATGCCTCATAACATCAACTTGAACTCTTAGTGAAAGGATATAATCTAAAGTTTCTTTGATCAAAGACATATCATCATCCATGTATTCTCCTCCAGGGACAAGTGTTTTAAGAACTTGTGTTCTCTTCTTCACTAGTCTTCTTGCTATACAACGAGCTAAACCAATTCGAGGCGCCATTTGTTTAGTTTTTCTTGATATGCTGCAGCTTTTCTTGAGGATTTTCTTGCTTCTGAAGCTCTTCTGTGACATGGTCAGCCTCATTATTACAGCTTTTTTTATTCTTTCAGAGTACTCGTCGCCGAGGATATGGCCAACTATGGACTTGTTATTGACATCTTTTGAAGCATAATTGGCGATAAGGGCATGACTCCAATATGTTGTTTTTGAGTTTCTAGTGGAAGCCATGGCCACATCTGCTGATAGCTTTATAGCTTTCTTTCTCTCCATTATGCTCTTTCCTTTCTTTGTACAACTGTATGCTTTAAGTCCTTGTATCCATTTCTTGAGAAATTCTTGCTTCAGTGAACTAGGATTCCGCATTCTATTACAAAAGCCAAAAGCAAAAATATAAGAGTGAAAATTATTCATGCAACTTGGAAATCCAAGAAGAAATATCAACTATAGAGTTATTGACATATTAACCTCAAAAGAACCATATAATTGGCTTTTTGGGTCGACGATTGATAATGTGTTAGGACTAGAATAGGCAAACATAGGTGCGAATATCTACATGTTCAGAACATGCAAAATTGGTTAACCTTGACTAACTTATCCCATCCACTTTTACTTATCGCGTTTAAGGAGGGTAGTGTGTACGCAGACCTTACCCCTATCCTAGAGTAGAGAGGCTGTTACCAAATAGACCCTCGACATCCTTCCCTCCAAGAACTTCCCACCTTGCTCTTGGGGAGACTCGAACCTTACCCCTATCCTAGAGTAGAGATGCTGTTACCAAATAGACCCCCGACATCCTTCCCTCCAAGAACTTCTCACCTTGCTCTTGGGGAGACTCGAACTCACAACCTCTCGGTTGGAAGAGGGGTTGCTTACCATCAGAGCAACCCCTCTTGTCTAATTGATATGAAACAAATTAGTACAAATTATAATACTATTCGTATAGTTGCAGAATATCTAAATTGTAATCTTAAAATATAAAAAAAATATGATCCAATTTAGTTTCAAAGATTAGTCAAATTGACTCTCGAAAAATAAAAATAACGTGACAAGTAAAAGTGAACGGAAAAATAACATCTTATATTAAGCACGAAAAAGTAGTAAGTGAAATACCTTAGCGAAACTTTTTCTATAATAAGCAGCAGAAGATAATTCCTTGGAAGGTTTCAAATAAAGAATTAAGTAGCAGAGGATGTTGTTTTCTAAGATCCAAAAGAGATCGATTGCAGAAACTATGTATAGTATAGCTTAAGGAGAAGAAGAAGGGAAATGAGGAAGAGAAGAGAAGTGAAAAGTAGCCATTAATATATTTGCTCAAAGGGAAGTGAGGATGGTGGGCCAATGAGTGAATGACACAGCACATGCAGGCACATGGAAGCCTTTGTCCCACCTAAAACCCTAAATGAGAGGAATATTTTTTTTTTTTAAAAAGGTCCCCTTAATGTCATGCAAACCTAACATTTGTCACTTATTATGACAACAAAAGTAACACTAATACAAATTCCACCTAATTATTTTGCTCCCATGACTAACATTTTCATTCTTGACTAGAAAACGGCATTAACACTTATTTTGCTCCTTGACTAATTTTACGCTTCCAAGGCCAGGAAATAGAGCAGAAAAGGAAAACGAAGATTAGGAAAAAATAAAATAAATATTTACTTACTATGTTGGACAGTCCAGGCCCAATAAACCATCAGCCCAATGATAAGATGTAGTAGCATATTTGTACATGGGAAATTACTACATTTAGTAGCCACAATTTTATAATAGTTAGCCACATTTTTTACTTTGACTGGATAGCCACTTATACTTGTAAATAAAAACAAAAGGAGGCTTCTAGAAAGAGATCAGAGAAACATTTTCAATAAAAGAAGATCAGATATTTTCTCTCTCTTCGTCTCTCATTTTCTTCTTCCATGATAATGGAGTTTTGTACTAAGATCGAGTGTTTCTTCACTTAACATGGTATCAGAGCACAGGATCGGTATCAACTCTCTTATGAGAATCGAGCGATGTTACCCTCAACCTTAGTTTCACAAAGTTTCGGCTTCATGTACAAACCCTAATATTTTAAAATTTGGGTTTTCTGCACAGTAATGTGGATGTTGTGTTCGATTTCATCAAGGATGAAGTTTTTCCGAGTCTATTCATGGATTTTTGACTGGGTATCGTTATTTTCAGAAGAAGATCGGTATTATCTACTCTTACTCCTATTTGTCTCTGCATATATATGATTCTAGTTTAAAATTTACTTAGAAATATCATTTGATTTTAGAAATTCCTTATGCTTCCCCTTCTTCTCCTATTTTCACAGCTCCTTCCCCTGAATTTGTTGACATTCCTTCTTCTACTTCTTCTGCTCACTCAGTGTCCTCTTCCTCTTCTTCTCCAGGTTGTGCTCCTATTTCTGCTCCTGTTCCTGCTCCTTCCTCCTCTGTTGCACCTTATACTCCTCCACCACTTAGGAAGTCTCTTAGGGTGAGCAATCCTCCTCCCTATCTTTCTGATTATGTCTGTTCCAATGCTCAGTCTTCTGCCCCTCCTAATTCTAAGATATCCACTGCTGAACTGCATTTGCATGAGCCTCAGTTTTATCAACAGGCTGCATCCCATCCTGCTTGGCAAGAGGCTATGCTAAAGGAATTTGAGGCTCTTGAGGCTAATCACACTTGGGACATTGTTCCTCTTCCTCTCAACAAAAAGCCTATTCCTTGCAAATGGGTGTATAAAATCAAGCAGAAATCTGATGGTTCTATTGAGAGGTACAAGTCTAGGTTGGTGATTAGAGGGGATACTCAGAAAGAGGGCATTGACTACAATGAGACTTTTCCCCCCGTAGTTAAATTCACTACCATTAAATGCCTCCTCTCCCTTGCTGCCAAAAAGGGATGGACTGTCTACCAACTAGATGTCAATAATGCTTTTCTTCATGGAGATCTTGATGAAGAGGTATACATGAAAATTCCCCCTGGTTTGCAAGTTTCTGCTTCTTCTACACAGCCTTGCCCTATTTCTTCTCTAGTTTGCAAGCTCAAGAAGTCCTTGTATGGCCTCAAACGGGCTTCTAGACAGTAGTTTTCTAAGTTTTCTGAAGCCTTGCTCTCTAGAGGCTACATTTCTAGCAAAAAATGATTACTCCTTATTCACAAGATGTGTCAATGATTCTCTCACTGTACTGGCTGTATATGTTGATGATATTTTGCTAGCCGGGGATGACATTCATGAGTTGGATAGTGTCAAAGATTTCCTAGATGCACAATTTAAGATTAAAGATTTGGGTTCCATTCACTATTTTTTGGGTCTGGAAGTTTCTCATACTCCTCAGGGATATGTCATGAGTCAACAAAAATTTACTTCTGATCTGCTTGCTGAATTTCAGTGTCAGAACTTCTCTTCTGTGTTGACTCCTCTTGATCCTTCCCTCAAATTGGTTGCTGACATGGGAGAACCATTATCTGATCCCAGCACTTATAGGAGGATAATTGGGAAATTGAATTTCCTTCAACATACCCGGCCTGATATTGCTTTTTCTGTGCAACATCTTAGCCAATTCTTGCAGGCTCCTCAGATTCCTCATATGATGGCTGCTATCCATGTACTTAGATATTTGTCTGCTGCTCCTGATCTTGGCATCTTACTCTCAAATTCTTCTGATTATTCTCTCATGGCCTATACTGATTCTGACTGGGCTGCCTGTGCTCAGTCTCGCCGGTCTGTCACTGGTTATTACATCACCCTTGGTGGCTGTCCTATTTCTTGGAAGAGTAAAAAGCAGCCTACCATTTCACTATCTTCTGCTGAGGCAGAATATCGTGCTTTGCGCATGGTTGTAGCTGAAATTTCTTGGTTAATCCGGATTTTAGCTGATCTTGGACTGTTGATATCTGCTCCTGTACCAGTTTATTGTGATAGTCAGGCAGCACTTCATATTGCTCGAAATCCTATTTTTCATGAGCGTACGAAACACATCGAGATTGATTGCCATTATGTGTGTGACAGTATGCATTCTGGCCTAGTTTCATTTCATTTTGTTCCCAGTTCTGAACAGGTGGCTGATATATTGACCAAGTCTCTTGCTGGTCCTCTCCATCATTATCTATTTGGCAAGCTTGGTGTGCTCTCGCCCTCCAGCTTGGGGGGAGGGTGTTGGACAGTCCAGGCCCAATAAACCATCAGCCCAATTATAAGATGTAGTAGCACATTTGTACATGGGAAATTACTACATTTAGTAGCCATAATTTTATAATAGCTAGCCACATTTTTTACTTTGACTGGATAGCCACTTATACTTGTAAATAAAAACAAAAGGAGGCTTCTAGAAAGAGATCAGAGAAACATTTTCAATAAAAGAAGATCAGATATTTTCTCTCTCTTCGTCTCTCATTTTCTTCTTCCATGATAATGGAGTTTTGTACTAAGATCGAGTGTTTCTTCACTTAACATACTAATCCTCAAGAAATAAATTTAATATCAAAATTTTTGTTTATCATTTCTAATTTAATATTGTTTCATTTTTTTTCCCTTAGTTTGAGGTAGTAATGTATTTTATGACTTAGTACGTACTTAAGAAGGGGATAATTGGATAAAGAAGTTCAAAGGAAAAAGGTTATTTAGCAAATAACATTCCCGAATTCTTCTTTTCTTTTCTTAATTTTTCATCGCACTCGACTAAAGAAACAAATGACGTTGGACGATGATATAAACTAACATTAGATTTTGCAGGCTTGCCATTCCTACAAAGCACACATTCCATATCTTAACTAATGGGTTTAAAGTTTACATTTGCAAAAGACTTAAACCGAGAGTTCCTCAAGTTGGGAGATTAGAGATCTCCCAAAAGTGATCATATATAAAAAATTATTAATAATATGGATATTCATATTATCCGTCAATTAACCTATTTTTTATCTGTATTAAATATGGATCGGGACAAATAAATTATGCCCTATTACATTACCCGTTTCCGACCGACTAATATCTGACCCGACCACTCATTTGCCACCCCTCATGAATATAATAGTCAAACAAGATTATGGCAAACACGGGACAAAGAGAAACATAAGCGTCATTTGCTTCAACTCTCTCTCTCTCTCTCTTTTTTTAGGTCCAATTTCTCTCTTCCTATTTTCAACCTTTTTAGGGAGCGGTGGCCTTTTGGCTTGAGTTTGTTTCTTCTATCAAAATCTTAAACGACGTATAAAAAAGATAACTGAAATTAATATCACGAACTTGATTGCGATAAAGCATATGCAAATTTTGTTAATTTAAGACTAAGTCAAAGAGCCTTAAATGGGGCTTTGGAATTTATACTACGTTAAAATATTTATGATATTTCGGGTAAAGATTACACATAGGATAGTGACTAAGAAAAGGAATAATTGGCAGGATACGGAAAACGTGGCGAGTTTCCGGGGATAAAGGGTCCTGGAACAAACTCTTAAGGCATAGGTTTTAGCTATGACATGAAAGGAAAAATCACTCACATGGTCTCCACATGGGGGTTTATGAGAATGTGTAAGGTTTTTCGTCCAAGTACAAAATCTTCCTAAAATACTTTAAAAAGATTTGGACCAATGTGAATTTGCAGCACATTTTTGGTCATGAAATTTTTTTGTGAAAGATGTAATCATTCTTTTTAGTTGTTAGATGCACTCCTACACATTTTTAGGTGGAGACCATGTCTTGCATCAACCTCGAGATGCATCAATCTATAGGTGTAAATTAAAATCATAATAAATAATTACATTCCTAACACGCCTCGATAAGAAATATAATATGATCGTATATAATATAATTTATCCAACTAAGAGTTGATGTCAAACCAACTAGTATTATAAAGCCAAATTTGAAGGGAAGTCTCTAAAATTATTCCTTTAATTTTTATTTTATACAAATTAAGATTGTACCTATAGTAATGGTAGTACATATTTAACCCATTTATGAGTTGTTTGTGGAATTTCTTTTTCTTCATGATTGAGTCAAGGTGTTAACATGGAAACCAGAAATCTTGATCTCAATCCACATGCAGCTCCAAAGATAGTGGCTTCTGGGGTCCAACCAAACTATTAGGTTTCCCATAATAAGTGTCCTCTCCCCTAGATTTACGGCTATCGTCGCACACCTGGCTTGATTTTCTCCACATAATGGCTTAGCAAATTGTTTGATTTGCTCGTCAAAACACATTCTGAATCTTGCCCTTCTACCCTGAGAACGTGATCTTTTTGTATATGGCTAGTTACAATTGAACAAAAAAATAAATATACCCTCCGGTTCAAAATAAGTGATTTTTTGGTTTTTTTTTTTGGGTCCAAAATAAGTGATTTTTTTCGATTTCAAGAATAAATTAATTTTTTTTTTTTACATTGCCCTTGGAGTAATAGTATTGGGGTATGTGTTAGGAGTATTTATGTGAAGAGATAGCAAAGGTTAATATGGTCAATTTCTTTGCTAATTAATGCTAAAAGGTGAATTTCTTAATCTGTGTGAAAATAACTAAAAAAATTTACTTATTTTGAACCGGAGGGAGTAGAAGTATCATTTTTCGATAACCCAAATGATGTTACTCCCTCCGGTTCACAATAAGTGGCCAATTTTCTTTTATCACGCCCATTAAGAAAATATTAAATTCTATACAAAAATACATACTATGACTAAACTACCCCTAATTAAACATTTAATGTGAGGAGTAAGAAATTTTTTTAGAGATATGCACATAGGGGTTATTTTGTAAAAATAAATTGAAATTCTTTCTTGATTACATAACTGAACACTTATTTTGAACCAAAATAATAAAAACAAATTGGTCACTTATTGTGAACCGGAGGGAGTACTATATATGTAAATAAGATAGCATTGATTAGGGGATACTCCAAACGTGCCTCCAATTAAATGTTTTATGGCCACACTTGGGACTTATTGCCTAAGCTGTAGGACCATTCTTCCAACCTCCGTGTTTAGCTCCAACTGGTCAATTTCACAATTAGGGAAAATGATAGAATGCAAATGAAATAAAGAAAGCCACATGTTGTTTCTTTTCATGACTTGTAGGACTTGTCATAATGCAGCATTACTGCTGCAACTTGTAAATGACACTTAGTTAACAAAACTTATAAATCGCGTTCGGCACATTCAACTTATTGAGCTAAATTCGACGTGCTAATTAGCAATAAAAAAAAAATTTATCATGCTCCGGCAAGCATGTACACAGCCAGCAATAATAATACATAACGTTATGTGAAAATGAGTGGTCGCAGCTAAGCAATGAAAGAAAAACACGCACGTACATTATTACGCGGCGCCTTCATGAGATTCGTTGGAAGGGCGACATAAGGCTAAGCAACTGATATCAGTGCAGTCATTATCCGCCAATTGAGGTCCCCTCCGTACGTTAGACTAGATTGTCAGTGCCGTACGGGAAAACCAATGTCAAGAGCAATTGAGGGAACATAAATGAGAACTGAGAATGAAAGAAAGCTTGATTGCATTAATGAAAGCTATTATAGAAAAGCAAGGCGGTGTCGAGGGGAGAGATACCAGTACGGAGAATTGTTGCTTGCTAGAAAATTTTGAATGCTTGAGATCCCCTAATAATGCTTAAAAAATAAACCAAAGCTACACGACTAGACTTGAATAAGCTAGAGAAACATAATGAAAGTACATGAAATAAAATTACTCTATATTTACAATGAAAAGGACTTAGTTTTCTACAAAGCAGAAACAGGTCCTTTTGTCAGCAGCTGTGTCTTTGGCATCAGGGTCAGCGCGCGCGGCGTTGTCTGTGCGCGCGGCGCTGTTGGCATCTGCCTGCGGCTGGGCACTGGCGAGGGATAGCGGTGAGGCAACAGAGGCACCTGCGCGCTTGTCACTTGGCGCGGCCAAGACCACGGGGCTCTCCGTGGCACTAGACATTGGGAGGCTTGCTAGGACAAGGGGTCATGGGGCATGGATGGAAAGCCACCCATGACATTCTCCCCCACCTGAGTTGGCGACGTCCTCGGCGTCTTACTTGCAAAATAATCTTCAATGAGGCTCTTGTAGGCTTTGAGGTTTGTTCCCCTCTCCCAAGTATTCTCTTCTGCATCACAACCCTGCCATTTTACCAAGAGCTCTTTGTGATCTTTCCTTAAGGCATGAATCACTCTGTCATCAAGAATAGCTTCAACACGCCTTTTTCCGGTTGAATTGGGACCTCGAATACTGGGTATTGTAAGCTGACTCCTTGAAGGATCTTCCGTATCTTCCGAAAAGGTTTCAAGAGGCTGACATGGAAGACAAGATGAATTTTCCACCAGGCTGGGGTATCCACCCGGTATGCAACTTTCCCAATGCGTCTTTCAATGGACAAGGGTCCAATGTATTTTTGCAATAGGTGAGGGCCATGGACCCCCGCAAATAAGTACCGCTTTGGGATTTTGACCATCATTTTGTCTCGTACTTGATATTCAACAAAGCGACGATTTTAATTAGCATACCTCTTCATTTGCTTTTGAGCTTTGACAAGATATCACTGCACTATCTCCAGATTTCGCTTCCACTCTTTTGAGAAGCTAGCAGCCCGATGGGACTTAGCCATGTTTGGAGCATTCACAGTGTGTGGGAGTAGCGGTTGTTGTCCGGTAACAATTTGAAAAGCACTTTTGTTTGTACTGGAGCTCTTTTGTGAATTGAAATATAGTTGAGCAGCATCCAGAAGCTTCACCCAATTCTTATACGATCCGTTTAGAAAATGGCGGAGATATTCCTCCAACATACCATTGAACTGCTCCGTCTGGCCATCAGATTGCGGATAAAAACTTGAGCTGTGACTCAATTTTGACCCAAAGCACTTAAAAAGTTTGGTCCAAAAGTTGCAAGTGAAGCGTGAGTCGCGATCACTGACAATGTCTTTGGGCAGGCCCCAATATTTGACAACATGAGAGAATAAGAGTGAGTTGTATCTTCTGTTGATATATATTGTGGGACTGCAATAAAGGTGGCATACTTGGAAAACCGGTCTACCACAACCAAGATAGTTGTGAGATATCCGAACTTGGGCAATCCGGTGATGAAATCCAAGGAAACGATTTCCCAAGGTCTCTTTGGGACAGCTAGTGGTTCCAAGAGTCCCGCTTGTGTCAAGTGGTCCGACTTGTCTTCTGGCATACTAGACAAGTCTTCACATACTGAGAGACATCATCAGCCATTTGAGGCCAATAATAGGCACGACGAAGTAACGCCATGGTGCATTCTTCACCGGGATGGCCAGCCCACAGAGTATCATGACATTCCTCTAGAAGAGTCCTCCGTAGATCTCCTCCTTTCGGAACATAAAGTCGGTTCTCTTTGACTTTCAGAAAACCATCTTCCACGTAGAACTGGCGAGTCTTGCCTTGTCCTACCAAATCAACCAAATACTGAGCAGTGAGATCATTTGTGAGTAGATCCTGTATCTTGTCCTTGCTGGAGGTGGTTACTTCGCTCCCCCTTAGGGTGGCGAGTAGGAACACCGATGCTAGATCAGCTCTCCGACTGAGTGCAACAGCAACATGATTGGCCTTTCCACTGCGGTACTCCAGGTTGAAGTGGAATTCAGCTAGTAGTTCCTGCCACCTAGCATGTCGACCATTCAGTTTTGGCTGGGTCATGAAATAGCTGACAGCTGTGTTGTCTGTATTGACCACGAACGGGGTCCCCAGCAGATAGTGCCTCCAAAGGCGCAAACAGTGGACGACAGCCAATAATACTTTCTCATGGGCGGCATAGCACCACTCTGCATCCTTCAGCTTCCGAATTTCGTACGCCACAGGGTGCCCTTCTTGTAGCAAGACTCCGCCGAGGGCATAGTCATATGCATTCATTTGTACCTCAAATTGCTTGGCCAAATCAGGAAGGGCCAAGATGGGGCTACTAGACATAGCCGATTTTAATGCGTTGAAGGCATCTGCTCTCCCCGGTCCCCAATCCCAGGGTGTGATATTCTTCAGGAGTTCTGTCAAGGGCACTGCGATAAGGGAGTAGTTCTCCACAAATCGCTGGTGGAAGTTGCATAGGCCAAGGAACGCCCTCAAGGCGTGGATATCCTTAGGCGACGGCCAGTCTGTGATGGCCTGAATCTTCTGTTGGTCCATCTTGATCCGTCCTTCCTTGATGACATGTTTGAGGAAGTCAATTTATTTCTGAGCAAAGAAGCACTTGGATAGCTTCGCATAAAGTTCATGCTCCCGCAAACGGGATAGGACCTTCCGCAAGTGCATTAGGTGTTCTTCCGCTGTTTGACTATAAACCACAATGTCATCCAAGTATACAACCACGAATTCGTCAATGTACTCTCGGAAAACTTGGTTCATCAGGGTGCAAAATGTAGCTGGGGCATTAGTCAAGCCGAACGGCATGACCAGGAAGTCGTACGACCCATATCTTGTCACATAGGTCATCTTGTTTCATCACCCCCTGTGATTCGAACTTGCTAGTAACCTGTCTTGAGGTCTATCTTGGTGAACACCGTCGCACCACCCAGTTTATCGAACAATTCTGCCATTAGAGGAATAGGGTAGTTGCTCTTCACGGTGATTTTGTTTAGAGCTCGATAATCCACACAGAGTCACAGGCTGCCATCATGTTTCTTTTTTATTAGAACAGGGGACCCGTATGAGGACTTGGAGGGTACGATGATCCCTGTATCTAGCATCTCCGTCAATTATCTCCGAAGCTCAGTGAGTTTGGGTTGTGACATTTGTAAGGCGCCCGGGCAGGTGGCTTCGCACCTGGCACCAACTCAATTTTATGGTCCACAGTGCGCCTAGGTGGGAGCCGATTTGGCATGTCTTGTGGCATGACATATTCAAACTCCAATAGTAGCTCCTTCACGGGTTCAGGAATGGGACCCGAGGAGCATTCAATATCTTCAATGCAGAGGGTTGCCAGGAACGTATGTTCATTCCTTTTGACCCCCTTCTTCAGCTGCAAGACCGAGATATTCTCAACGACCATCTTCATATGCATGCACAGGATAATGCAGGGCTTGGCCCATTTGATTCCCATCATCAGTAGCATGTCTGCAAATGGTACAGGCATGATGTTGGTTTGCCTTAGGAATTCCAACCCAACTATCAGCTCAAAGTCATCTATGATCACCACTCGCAGGTTGAATTTTCCTTCGTAAGGGCCAAGCTTCACCAGTACCTCTTTGGCTATTCCACCCACTGGCTGGGGAGGTGAGTTAATAGCCTTGATACTACCTCTACCATTCCCTACAACTAGACCAAGGCACTCCACCTGAGTCGAGGCTAAGTAGTTGTGGGTAGCACCCGTGTCTATCATAGCCCGAATGGGCTTGCCATTCACCTTCATCTCAACGAACATTAAGGTCCTCTCCTGTTTGAGAGGAGTCTCCTCATCCGCCTTCTTTTTCCCTTTCTTGGTGACTGGACATGGTCCTTCTTCTTACGGATATCAGCACTGGTCTCCACTAATGCCTGAGAAATTGAGCCAACAATTGTATTGAAGGCACCTACTGGTTCAGTCTGGTCCGCATCATCGGAGTCGTCATCAGTCCCATCGTCACAAGCTTGATGGGCGTTCATCTGTGCACGTGGGCACTCATTGTTCCAATGTGGTCCACTGTAGTGACGGTAACCGGAAGGAGGCTTCCTCTCTCAATCATTGTTGTTTGATGCAGCATTGTTGCTACCTGAGGAGGAAGCCTTAGATTTGGTTGAGCTCCGATCTCCCCCACTTCTGCTAGGGCCACCAATGCTGGGCTGGCCCCCTATGTATCCCACTCAGGCAGGCGGGTGAGGCCTATCCTTCCGAGCTTCCATTTAATAGTCCCCAAGGCATTCAGTTGCTTGGATTGCCTTGGGAAAGGTATTTACCCTTTGTCTTTGTAGCTCCACACGGGCATAAGGTTTCAACCCTTCCAGGAAAGTGAAGATCTTGTCTTTGTCCCCCATGTCACGGATGCTTAGCAAGAGCGCGGAGAATTCCCGCACGTAGTCCCGCACTGATTTGGTCTGGCGGAGCTCCCGAAGCTTTCTCCTTGCATTGTATTCAACATTTTCAGGAAAAAACTTTAGGCGTATGGCTGCCTTCAGTTCTGCCCATGTCTCGAGAGCATCTTTACCGGCCCTGATAGCTTCGTACTTCACCCGCCACCAGAGTTTAGCATCACCCTGAAGATACATGGCAGCAGTTGCTACCTTCTTAGCTTCTTCTAGGCCCCCAACAACATCAAAATATTGTTCGACGTCAAAGATAAAGTTCTCCACTTCCTTGGCATTAGCCCCACTGTATTGCTTTGGTTCAGGAATTTTCAATTTTTGTGTCGCGGAAACATGGTTCGCAGTGCCCCCAATTTGGTTTGCACCGCCTCGAAGCAGACCCTGTAAAGCAGCATTGACAACATTGAGTTTGTCTGTCAAGTCGTCAATAGTTTGTTGCATGGCAGTCACCCTGTCTGCCTCTTGTGCCCTGTGAGCTAAATCCTCGGCACGCTCCTGTTGGATTCCCTCGAGTTTGCCAAAAATTTCGGCTACCTCTGTGGATGCGGTTTGTTAGTCTCCGTCGGAGTCGCGACTAATATTTTCTATGTCAACTTCGGCCTGGATCACCCTGCGGTCCAGGTCGTCCAACTTTTGCCCTAGGCTGGTTCTTAGTTCAAGCACCGTATCCACGATGGGCCGTAATGCATCAACCATCAGTTCACTATGATTCACCATGGTCAGAAATGGTGGTAATGGCAATGCATTCCCTCGTCCGATGTCGATCCTAGGCTCTGATACCAACTGTTACGCGGCGCCTTCCTGAGATTCCTTGGAAGGGCGACGTAAGGCTAAGAAACTGATGTCAATGCAGTCACTATCCGCCAACTGAGGTCCCCTCCGTACGCTAGACTAGATTGTCAGTGCCGTACGGAAAAACTAATGTCAAGAGCAATTGAGAGAACAGAAATGAGAAGTGAGAATGAAAGAAAGCTTGATTGCATTAATGAAAGCTATTATAGAAAAACAAGGCCGTGTCGAGGGGGAGAGACACCAGTACAGAGAATTGTTTCTTGCTAGAAAGTTTTGAATGCTTGATCCCCCCTAATAATGCTTAAAAAAAAAAACCAACGTTACACAACTAGACTTGAATAAGCTAGAGAAACATAATGGAAGTACATGAAATAAAACTACTCTATATTTGCAATGAAAAAGACTTAGTTTTCTACAAAGCAGAAACGGGTCCTTTGTCGGCAACAGCGTCTTTGGCATCAGGGTCGGCGCGCGCAGCGTTGTCTGCGCGTGCGGCGCTGTTGGCATCTGCCTGCGGCTGGGCGCTGGCGAGGGATAGCGGTGGGGCGACAGAGGCACCTGCGCGCTTGTCACTTGGCGCGGCCAAGACCACGGGATCGTCCGTGGCGCTAGGCATTGGGAGGCTTGCTAGGACGCCACGGGGCACGCCCAAGGAGTCATGGGGTATGGCCGGAAAGCCGCCCATAACAGCACAGATGGATGGACCCTTCCTTACGTACTACAAAGTTCGATAATTCTACTACCTTCAATCATTAGGTTCCTCCCACCAACAATATCGGAGCAGATTTATTGCCCAAATTATAATAGACGCACGTGAACCCTTGATCTCTCCACTATACTATATATTTCATGTATATATTTAATAAATATGTTACCCTCGTAACTGAAAAAACTTCAATATATAATATACTTGATTGAATACGGAGTTGTTCGCCCAACAAAACAAGAAACAACTCCCATTTAATATATACTTTCATTTTTCTCTGTTTTTAGAGCTCTCACCCATGATCTAGAATCCACCGTAAAACCACGGGGTACCTCGTTCCCAAGGGTAGTGGTATAATATTTGAATTGCAATTGCTCTTGAAGTACACATCACAAAAGGAGAGATGTCACAGCCCCACACATTTATTTATTTCATTTGCTGCCACATGCATGGACTGATAGGTAGTACAACAAAGAACCTGGCTGTACTACATAAGTTGACTAAAATTTTATAGGCATAGGTGATTTTTAGTCAAACCACTTATTTCCCTGGTCTTTATTATCCATGTTTCAAGTTTTATCTTAGACGATCCTTCTTAATTTTTTGTATGGGACAGAATCACAGAAACAGAAACAGAAACATCGAATTCAAATCACGAAGCATTTTCCAGGTAGTAAGCTCAAGAAAATTGTGCACCCCTCAAAGTAATAAATAAGTATAACATTTAAGTAATTAACAAGGTTCTGAATAAGGTTCAACAATCCCCAAAACCAACACAAGTTGGTCCACTCAACAAATAAATCAAAAGAAATACTTTACTTGTCCATCCGGTCCAACTATCATAACTTCGTTTAATTAAAGACGCAAAATATAACCAAAAAATGAGGGATTTTACAATTTTAATCGTAAGCATATCATAGTATTTAATTATTCATGTGCCTATAAAAATTTCTCATGAAATAAAAAAATTAAAAGTAAATTATTTTCAAATATTAAAAAGAATAACAAGAAGATAACGTCACATATATAAAAGAAACACAAGGATTAATCAATAAACTCTCTCTCTCTAGAATGAAATTCCCTCTCAGCGATGGCTGAAATGACGAGGAAATTAAAGATTGGAGAAGGAAGGCAACAGAGCCAGGAGAGCAGACAACATCCATCTACAATATGAATAGGAGTACCAAATTCAACGGATGCAAAGAATACTCGTAACATCAATGTACTACAAGGAATTGTGCCGCTAGATTTGCACAATTGTTCGACATCGAGTGTTACACAGGAAACGCCGGTGAAGAGATTGCAAGGTGATGTTAAAGATTACAATTCGCCAGGGAAATAATCATGGGCTGATATGGTGGATAATGAGGTAGAATGTGGTGAGATACCGGGGGTATCACAAAACTAGAACCCAAAATGAAGCTATGGAGTAACATTGTGGCCAATAGCCCTGTATCGGAGGGTTATAATTTGAAATCACAAGAACCAATCCAGCAAAATATCAAAATTACAATGGAGGACATAAAAGATGAGGTGGAATACTGGAACAATGTAGTCATATGCTATGTAATGGGGTTTTACCCTCCACATGCCGTGATGAATGGATATTTCCATAGAATTTGGGAGAAAATGGGAATTGACAAAGTCCCGCAAGTTAACAGACACAAATTGAGAGCAGGGTGAAGGCTGTGGAAGATGGAGTCCATATGTTCGATAAAAAGCCAGTGATAGTTAAACCTTGGTCACCTGAAATAGACATAAGGAAGGAAACTTTCAGCAAAGTGCCGATATGAATTAGATTACCAGAACTTGATATTAAGTACTGGGACAGCGTGCACTAACCAAAATTGCAAGACTAGTAGGTAATTCATTGAAGGCTGACAGAACTACAACAATGAAGGAGAAGATGGCATTTGCTAGGGTGATCGTGTAGGTTGCATTAGATCATCCTTACCCAACAAGTATAATGTTTGAGAATGAGTATGGCAAAATTGTAGAGCAAAGGATTCACTATGACTGAAAACCTACATTATGCCATGGATGTAACAACTGTGAGCATGAAATTCAGTAATGCAGAAAACAAATTCAAGCCAAGAAATAGAAGGCAAAAATTAATGGAAAAGAACCAGATCAAAAGAAGACAAGGAGAATAGAGGGAAAATGCAAATAGTGGAACATAATAACAAAGGGGTCAGTGATACTCAAAGTACATGTTACGTACAGAAGGGGAATAGTGTCAATATAAACAGCCCACAAAAATCTAAGGGAGGTTCAAGCAATTAGCAAACAATAAGCTTATTGAACTCTTTTGGGGTATTGGGGGAGGCCAGCAATATGGGGCTAACAGAGCAGGGGAAAGGTACAACAAAAATTAAGGAGCAAGGAGAGAAATGTGACGCTAAACAGGGGAAAGGATTGGGAGACCTATAGCAATGTCTAAAATCAAGGAGTTCAGAGATTTTGTGGCTGAATGTGGATTGCAGGAGTTAAGGCCATCAGGTGCTTACTTCACGTGGAATAACAAACAAGAAGGGGAGAAAATAGTATATAGTAGGATAGATAGAGTACACTGCATGGATAACTTCACTACCAGTTTCTGTAGTTCATGACACGAATAAGGGGTTGTATGACTATTGCCCAGCTATTGTAAATTGGGACATGGCAAGCGCAGATGCAGAAGACAATTCAAATATTATAACACGTAGATGATGGCACAAGACTTTAAGGAGAAAGTAAAAAAGAACTAGGAGGTTTTGATAGCATTGGACAAACTGAACTAAGTGGTGGACAAGATGAACAAACTTAAGGAAGTCCTACTCAAGCTGAACAAGGAAAGGTTCTCAGATATAGAAAAGAAAGTTGACCAAAAAATGGGGGAACTAAAGAAATGTCAACCGCAACTGCAAGGACATCTCGGGAACAGAACATAAATTGAGACAGAAATTTAATTAGCTAAGGAATGTAGGATATGCGGAGAAGCTAGAGATCAATTCCTAAGACAAAAAAAGTAGAGTCCAATGGTTAACCCAAGGGAATCAAAATACTAAGTTTAATCACAGTGCAATAAAGGAGAGAAGGAATAAAAATAGAATCTTTTCAATCATAGATTCACAAAGGGAAACAAAAAGAGAGCTAGAGGAAATAGCACAAACATTTATAGAGTTCTATAAAAAGCTACTTGGGGAAAGAACAAGAAGGAGCAACATGTGTGTAGTGGGCTGGGTAAAAAAGGGCCTACAATCAACCAGGAGCAGAGGGGTTGGCTAGAACAAGGATTCCAAGATGTCAAAAAAGCAGTTTGGGCAATAGCAGGGGATAAAGCTCCAGGGTCTGACGGATATGGCATCCAATTATGTAAAGATTGCTGGGAAATTGTGGGTAAAGATGTAGTCACAGGGATTTTGGAGTTCTACCAGGAAGGAAAAACGCCAAAATGTCTAAAAGCCACAATAATTACATTAGTTCCAAAAAGCAGCCATGCAAAGTAGGTGGGTGATTACAGGCCTATTGCTTGCTGCAATACCATATACAAGGTGATCTCTAAGATGCTATATATGAGGTTAAATATTGTGTTGCCAGACATCATATCAGAAAACCAAAGTACCTTTGTGGCTGGGAAAATAATTGTTCAAAATGTGCTTATATGTCAAGAATTGGTGAGGTTGTATAATAGGAAATCTACCACTAAAAGCTGCCTAATAAAAATAGACGTAAAAAAACCTATGATACTGTAGAGTGGGAATTTGTGCAGGAAATGCTATATGCTCTGAATTTTCCAAGCAAGTTCATCAAATGGACAATGGTATAACTACACCCAGATACTCAATGGGGTAGGGGTGGTGTATGGAAACATTGAGGGAAAGAGAGGGCTGAGGCAAGAGGACCCAACATTATTCTTTGTCATATGTATGGAGTATTTCACCAGAATCATAAATCACATTGCCACACTGCAGGGGTTTGCATATCACTCAAAATCCAATGGTTTACAACTGAATCATCTGTGTTTTGCAGATGATGTGGTCCTGTTCTGTAGAGGGGAAGTACAATCTGTTATATTGATTCTAAGGGGACCGGCAAGCTTCTCAAATGCATCAGGGCTGACTACCAACGCAACCAAATCTAACATCTATAGTGCTAATATGTATAGGCAAAGTGTGGAATACTTATGTGAATTGACAGGGTACAAGAGAGATACATTACCATTTAGGTACCTAGGGGTGTCAATTTCAGCAAAGAAAATTACAGTTGTGAACTGTCAAATGTTAGTAGATAAGATATGTGCTAGAATACAAAGCCGAAGAATAAGCAATTTGTCATATGCAGGGAGAGTACTACTAGTAAACTCAGTCTTAATGCATATTCATTTCTACTGGTCTTCTATATTCATTCTACCTAAGAAGATACTGAAGAGCATAACAATAATATGCAAGAATGGGTGAAAAAGTAAACACAAACAAAGTACCATCGGTAGCTTGGGAGCTAGTTTGTAGACCTAAACAAGAAGGTGGGATGGGGATCACTGATTGTGAATAATGAAATAAAGCAACTATTGTAAAGTATGTATGAAATATAGCTAAGAAGGCAGGCAATTTGTGGGTAAAATGGGTGAATCATCTATACTTAAAAGGAGCTTCTTGGTGGAAGTACCAACCTCCTCATGAATGTTGCCAAGTACTGGAGGAAAATATTCTCAATTAGAGACAAATTTGCAGCTGGATATGCCCAAGAGGGCTGTACTGTCAGCAAATGGACATTACACACTAAGCAATTATTACAAATAGAGGCAAGGAAGTAGAGAGAACGATAACTAGGAGGGTAGAAGATGGGTTTGGAATAAATACGACACCCTAAACCATAGCTTCATATGCTGGTTCGCTATGCATAAAAGGCTGTTAACAAGAGAGAGGCTGGCTCGACAAATTTTCCAAATAAACTAACTGTGCCATACGTGGGAGGGTCTTGGAAACAATATAACACTTATACTTTGAATGCCTATTTTCAAAAGCGTGCATACAGGAAATATTGGTATGAATAAATATGGGGGTGCAGCAATGCGAGCTAAATAGAATCTGGAGAATAATGACTAGAAGAATAAGAGGCAACATGCAGACAAGTTACAATTTCAATACTGGCAACACCGGTGTATCACATATGGAGAGTAAGGAATGGTGCTCATGGGCATCAAAAAGTATCTAGAGCTCGCATGATAGTTAACACTATCAAGGAGCAATGCAGAAGGAAAATTCATGACATACTGCATAGAAGATCAATAACACAATATCAAAAAGTAGGAATAGAAAGCTTAGGGGTCGTTTGGTAGGATTCATTAGATAAGCTAATGCATGCATTAACTTTGTGTATTAATAATACATTATTTGATAGACATTTTGAACCTATGCATTAGTTATATATCCTATTTGGTATTATCTTATGCATAACATGCATATAAAACAATTGTATTAGCAATGCAATGGGTTCTAATGCATGCATTAGCTTATTGAAAGATAAAATTGTCCTTCAAAATTTATGATTGATTAAAATATGCTAGTTAGTATATTAATTCAAGTTCAAAATAATTCAGATAGTGAGAAATAAAATTATATCCCTAGGAAATAAATAAATACTTAGCGTAATTCCTTTTTTTATAATTAAATATTTAATTTTGTTTTACAATAAAGGCAGACAAATAAAATAATTTTTTTAAATTTTTTTCATATAAAAAAATTTCTCAACATATGTTTCTTTTAAAAAGTTTGAGTGTGGACTAGTTTTGAGTGTATCTTTGTAAAGAAATAATTCTTTTGGAAATTGTGCGATACTTTAATACATCAAACCAAACAATGAATAAGAAATATGTCAGCATAACTAATACCAGCATTACTAATACAACATATTCAGCATTATTCTTATGCACCCTACCAAACGACCCCTTACGGTAAATAGAGTAACACAATTGTATGGGATAGTTATAGTTGATCAGAGAGGACTGTTTAGGGGAGTAAGGAATAGTAGGAGGAAATTAATTGTAAATGTTTGTACTGATGATCAATAAAATTTCTTATTTCACCAAAAAAAGTCCACCGGACTATCCAAATAAATCACTATACTGAGATACAAAAATGTATTCATAGCAAGCCAATAAAGAAAGGCCAAAACGCAGCTTTGTACCCATGCAAAGATGCTAACAACAATTATATGTGAACAATGGACAGAGCCATATAAATCTGCAGACCTAAGATAGTGACACATTTAAGCGTAGGAAACCAGTACCCTACACACCGTGAGGAGCTAATGCACGTTTCTCTCATTGATTGGATTTGGCGTTCAATAATGCTTGGCGGAAAGAGGATCTCCCCATCATACATGAATCCTGCACAACAGCAGAGGTGTCCGCGGTTTGATTTGGAACAATTTTTGCTTAAAACTAAACCAAATCAACTAAGGATATTTTTTTAATATTTATACCAAACCAAACCAATACATTATAAAATTTTATCAGTTTGTTTTTTTAAGATTTTTTATTTTTATTTTTAAAGATAATAATTTATAATGCAAAAAAAATTTAATATAAGTGAGATTAAAAAGGCAAAAGCATAACATCCAGGCTTTTAATAAAATAAAGTATTGAACCTCTCCAATAATAGTTACATGCTCTAGTCATTCTTATTCCTATGCATTTAACATCCCTGAAGTATTATGTTTCCAAAAACTTGTGCAATCTTTTTTATTCTAAATTTTAGTAATTTTTTAGTCAATTAACTTGTGTTCTGACAATAATTTTCATTAAGGAAAGAAATTTAAATCCAAACCTAAACAAACCGAGTGATTATCGGTTTATGATCAGTTTCAGTTTCCTTTGAACACCCTACACAGAAGAAGTGACATAAGTCCTAATTCGAATAGCGCAAATGGTGCTTGAACTCCGATAAGCTGCCATACGATATACACACATCCACCGTGAACAATTCACACCTATACATAATTGGTAATGATATTTTTACAATGTATACACAACTCAAAAGGAAACTACAGAGAAAACTAATCCACATAATTGTTGCCAGATTAATACACCAAGACACAGAATTCTATAGATTTGAATAGTGTACATAAGCATAGTTGAAGCTATAACTGAATATCTAAAACTACATTTAGCTGCCACACGATGTATATATTAGTACTCATGAACCGTCCAAACCTAAACGGCATGTACTTGGTCAACATATATAATAGAACGTATACAACTCAACAGAACAACCTATGGAAACAAAATCAGCTAAGACTATCTTGAGTCAGATTAGCTAAGAAGCAGTGCCTGCCTCCTATTACACAAGAAAATCTTCAACTCACAAGCTTGCTCGGTTCTGTTTCTATCAGCCTTCTGCCTGAGAAAGCAAAAGTGGAAAGATATGCAGATATATAGAAAAAGAGGTGATAAATTTCAGTATTCACATATATAGAAGAGGTGATAAATTTCAGCAATTAACATTATCCATGTAAATCGTGAATAAATGGATGCAATGTCTTTCTAGAAATGATCCATAAAGCTCTCAAAAGTAGAATTGCAGACTAGAAACAGCACAGCTGATAAGCTGATAATCTGTTTACTGGCAAGTTTTTCCAACATTGCGACTTGAGAAGAAGAGAAGTTAGAAGTGTGACATCGAAGAGGATAGACGAACAACAAATTAAAGCAATCCAATTCCTTCTTTATCCGTGTCCCACTTCACATCTAACTAAGACCGATCATGCATGTTGCCCGATAAGAATATCATGACATCTCTTTACTACAACTAAATTCACTATTGACTAAATAGAACTTGTTGACAGAGGTGGACCCAGGATTTGAGCAAGACGGGGGTACCCACTGTATGCTAATCACCAGCGATAAAAAAAAAATAAAAATAATATATATATATATATATATATATATCACAAATAGAGAGAGATATCTTCGCAAAATGGGTACTATGGGAAGAGAATAAAAATAATTAAGTTGATTATTATGTATTAGTACTAAACTATAAATGAAATAAAAAAAAAAGAAGATAAAAAGTAAAAAAAAAAAACAATTTTTTATTAAATATAAATTAAATTTATTCAAAGAACTAAAATATTAATAAAGTTGACTATTATATATTAGTAATAAATTATAATTGAATTAAAAAAAAGAGAGATAAAAGTAAAAGATAAAGCAATTTGCTATAAAATATAAATTACATTGTACTTAAAGAATAAAAATAAAAGGAGGAGAAAAAAGCTAAAGGGGTGTTTCGAACCAACGTCCTCATCATAGTTGGGAATTAAAGGGCCCAAGCAACCACTTCTCTCATTCACCTCTTTGTTTTAGGGGACACACTTAAAAATATTTAAGGGTTCCCATATATATGTACAAATATATATAATATGTATATACAGGATTTATGCCGAAGCTAACGGGGTCACGTGACCCCTCAAGCCACCATGCAGGTCCGCCTCTGCTTGTTGAGCATTTGTGAACTACTAGTTCGCTGTAACTGCTACACTAACCAGGACAAATCTCAGATGTACCACTGTTTGTCTGTGCAGAGTTTGCTTTACAGATTCTTCGTATAAAATGACTCCATAGCTTTATGTCCATCACAGAGTCCATAGCTGATCAACCCAGTGATCTGCACAAGGGGAAAATACTGCACCGTTTGTTTAAGACATAAAGCAGGAGATAGGCTGGTATTATATTTTCGGATGATGGTGTCCTCGACAGTTTGCGCACACCTTGACTATTCCACTTGCATATAGCTACTACCTATAGCTAGTACCTCCCACTAACATAGATACCAGGTAACTTTGTCCGCCAGAAATTAGGCAGATGGGAAGAAAACACCTATCTTTGTGTTCATCTGCTGGGAATTGAACCTGAGACCACTATTTTAACAATCCCTGAATGCTTCAAGCCAAAAGTCTCACTTGAACAACATTAGCCTGGACATCCACTACTAGGCTGAACTGGTGGCGACACACTTGAGCCTAAACACTTCCCCGTGTAGCCAACCACAACAATCTAATATATGATCCTATTGTTTCTATTCTGATAAAGGAGAATTACGGTATCACGAAACCAGGCCAACCACAGCTAGGATTGAACATATGAACTCTGTACAGGTCTCCAGTGCAAACAGGGGTGGTTGAGGCATGTTTTAGGTACTTCTGAGGTTAGCTTGGCTCAAGTCAAAAGTTACGACTATACTTTCAGCTCCATGAAATCCTGAAGGCCCCTATTATGGTAACTGACCAGTCTACAGGAAACCGTCAAATATAAAAACCACCCTCTCCCCCAGGAGCTAGGAAAACGGCTGCTTCTAAGGATTAGGTGCTTCCTAGAATCAAACTACAGATTGTCTCGTCTAACTCCTTGAAGGTGATTCTTCTAAGAATTGGAACATAAGCCTTAACTAACTCACTTAACAGTGATGTCTTCCTAGACTTGGAGCCAAGCTCAGGTTAAAAACAACAACAAAATTTATAATTACTAGTAATTGTGAAATCTGGCATCATGAGGAACAAAAAGACATAGCCAAAGTGATGATACTTGGGCAAGCCAAGGGAGAAAGTCTTCTCTAAAAGTAGACCCTAATGAAAAACCAAAGGACAGAGCCATGAGATATCCTGACAGCCCAAGGGCACTTGGGCAAGCCAAGCCCTCCCGCTACAGGATAGAAGGGAAAGAGAAACAACTAAATTAAACCAAGCAACCACACAAATAAGGCACGTAATTATGAAACATAAGAGAAATTAGAAGAGTTGAACGAGGTTCATACTTGAGGATGTAACTTGCAGATGAAGGTCAGCAGTTTTGGTAAATCATATGCTTCACAGTTTCTCTACGCACCCGAGTCCGGGTGACCATAGTGCTCCTCGCATCAGGAATACCATCCATGTTTTGATCTTTGCGAACTACATTTACCGTCTTCCTACCAGGTTCATTTACTTTTTCAGTCCTTCCTTTTATCACATCAGCAGATCTCTTTTTGTCCATCTCTTCTTGTATGGGAACTGGCCCTACAATATAGGGAACAAATAATAAGAATAGCCTTAAATGGTGAGATTGAAGAGGTGCAATTCAATTATGTGAACAAGATGCTTCCCAACCCACAATCACAAAATGCAAAAATAGATAGGGAATGAATTCTGCTTGCACCAAAGATAGTATTCTCAACTCCTCTCTACAATTAGTCAAAACACTATCAAAGAAGACATAATCAAATATATGAAATTGAAAGAATCTGAGATATGCTTAATCTAGCGAAAACAAAAGTTTAACAGAAAACATAGTCATCTAATTCTTTATATCTTCAGCATAACAGAAACGTTTAACAGGAAAAAATGAAAAAATGACATCTGATGGTTGATCAGCAAATAAAGAGGACCAAGAACAAAGATTAAATGGAGATATGCTGGGGTGAAATTTCCAGAGAACCATCTGTAATCCTAATTATCTTCCATTTTGACGGTTAAAAATCACTGATCTTTCATATCAGTCAAATCACAACACCCCCCCCCCCCCCCC
>MU783382.1:58131-76245 GCA_026770625.1 Nicotiana glauca
TTTTTTTCCCTTTCCCTTTGTTAAACCTTATCAAAACATCAAGTTAAGGCAATTGAATAGGTTAGAATTTGGTAGTTTCAAGCGATTGGTGTAGATAAAATTAGTGTTTTCAGGGACAATTATGCATGTCCCTAACGCGGACAAAGGACAACTCAACCAATGTAGTCGTCTCCATCCATGGAATGATAACACATCCCTTTGGGTGGTCAGTTTTCTCATGTTGTCAATCTATTCTAATACTTACTAACAACCAGAAAACTTTGTAATCAACACGCAATAAGTACTTGAACCTCAAAAAGTAGTACTAACTACTAAGTAATATACCGACACAAACACAGGATAAAATTTTAACTCATTATCAGCTTAAGAATGTGTGATTAACAGAATACTTTCAAGTGAAAAGATTGTACCTTTAGATAGCTGAACCGTCTCAGCAGGAATATCAGCCGAATCCCAAGGTTGTGAAATAACCAAGGGAGCATACAAGTAGGTATCAGACTTCAAATAATCCCCAATTTCGCTAACCAATTTCTTATCATTTCCCTCCTTAGGTTTACTTTCCTCAACTCCTGGAAACAGAACAAACATTCAAAAAATCAATTCGCCATCCCCAACATTTCACCAATCAAAGGGAAAAAATTACGTCCTCTTTGTGGAGGAATTATAAGAAAGTACTTACCGGTAGGAGCAAAAGACGACGACTCTGCTGAGGGGAAGTGAGAGAATTGAGAAGAAAACAGAGGTGCAAACATGAAAGAGTCAGACTTGAGATAATCCAAAACTTTGCTGAAGAGTTGATTCTTCTTTTTACTACTGCTATGTTTCTTCATGGGTTTCTTCTTTAGGTGAAATGCTGAGAGCAACGCCGCTTCCTTACCCATTGTTGCTGTTCAGAGAGAGAGAGAGAGAGATTTGCCGGGAAAGGAGCAAAGGGGAGGAAAATGGGAGAGTTAAATCACATTCAGGCGGTGGAAGTTAGGCGGTTATGTTGTGATGGGTGCAAGCCTGCAACGTGTGCTTACACTTGGCAAATAATAACAAAGCCATCTGGCAAGGTGCGTTGCGCTTTCCCTCAACCTAACTGTTCTATATATATATATCTTTTTTTTTCCTTAAAGTAATTGGAAATTTGATTCACCAAATTTATTATGGTTTGGTAACACTTTAATTTATTACTTAATTATATTAAATTAATAATAATAATATAATTTTATTCTCTGCGAGTACGTATTAGTACCAGATTATTGTTTAATTACTTGTGAGATTTATTTAACTTTTAATTCTTCATGTAATATCGTGTTGAAATTGAGATATTTTAAAATTATGTTGTTTACACTATAGTATCTTTTATATAATATCTTAGTTTAATTTTGTATTATTATTAGGTGGTGAATCGAACAAAATGTAAGTAAAAGCGACATGTCAATAGTATTTTTTACACGTTATTTTGATCTTTGTAAGTTTTACTTTTTGTTTGAAAAAATATGAACATTATACTGTAGGCTTTCTTTTTTCAAATTTCCTTTAGATTCTAGTTATTTAATCATCATTTCACTTAAAAATCATTCAAGGAATTACTTTATCATGTTACTCGGTCGATTATCTATTGTTGTTGTTATTTGTTGGAAGCAAGTTGTGTTCAATGAAAGATAGAGTACTACTCCACTTGGTACATGAATTTGGTGACTAATAACACAAAGAAATAGTGAAAACACAGAATTATGGATTAATTCAAATTCTTCATTATACATACAAAATGAAATACTGGACCATGTAATTGTACCACAAATCGAACTAAACTTAAATCTAACCAACTAAATTAATTTCTTTTTCTCCACACCTACAAATGGGATGTTAAGAACACCTACTATTGAATTGGAAATTTTAATTAATTTCCACATGTTACTTAATCAATCTGTCGGAAACTTGAGACTGGCTTTAATCCATGTTTTAAAGCTGCTTCCCAAACTAAGTCAATTCTGTGTACATCAATAGCTCCAACTTCATGGTGTGTCCAGCCTTCCAATGAATGAACCACTCCTCCTGCATGGCATGCATGGACTACCCCTCTTTCCATCGTGTACTGTTTAATTATTTATCCCAAACAAAAAAATAGCTGTAAGAATTAATACAGAGAAAATATATATTTGCGGGTTAACTTTTGGGCGTTTCAAAAAGTTTTACTAAAGGTTTTCACTAAAATAGAGGAGCTTTTTAGAAAATTGACCCCCACATTAAATGTTGTGGTGGAGACTGGAGTGGTAAATACTACTCCATCCTTAATAAGAGATTTCGATTGGGTATATACAAGCCTTGTATATGGAGTCGTTTTTCATAGGGTGCGCTTTATCCCTAAAGTGGGACTTTTTGGCCAAAATCCGAATTACTCAGGCCCAAAGCGGGTACTAGATACCGATAGGAAGAAAAAAAGAAGAAGAGAAAATTAAGATAGGCATACCTCACAAGATCCAAGTCCTTGAACATCCAGAGGCAATCTCATGGCAGCAAGATCACCATAAGTACAGTCACTTCTAAAGGGCAAGACAGGAGGTACCACAAATTGGTGGAAATGTGCTCCTACTGGTGCAAAATTCTGCTCTCTTGGAGTTATCCATTTTCCAACTATCCATGTCTATAAATATATCACCAACCAAAACAATCATTTTAACAGTAAGGAAATAATGATAATCATATTTTAATTAATTATTTTGATGGAACTTTTCAGAATTAGTAAATTATGCAAATGAGACATTATACCTTGCAGTTTTTTGCTGCCTGATATTTTGTCACTTGGACTAGGTACTTTTGGTATTCAGCAGGAGCTTCCTTTTGGATCTTTTGAAATCTTTCAGTTGATGAAGTTAACATCTGCAAATTTGAATAACATAGTCAATGACAAATTGAACAAATAATTCTACAAAATTTTGGATCTTAGTATTATGACTGAATTGATAAGTAGTAATTCTTGTGCTTGGATGGAATATATTTAATATAATGGTGATGAATAAAAAAAGCATTTGGATAAAATGGAGCAACCTTGAATTTCCTCAATAGTTTAATTCAGTTTCAAGTACAAATTAAAGACCAATGCACAACTTTAAACGAATTTGGCTCACTAAACTACACGATTTTGAAATAGGACAATTATCACTAATATACAAAACTTTTCCTGAAACAATCGAAATTCAGAACTCCTAGAAAAAGAAACTACCATATTGTAATAATTTCCTATATACACCCTTGTAACCCGGCAATTCCTTGAATCCCGCACATAGCAGGAGCATAGTACACTGTCGGACACCGATATAAATGGACCCCCAACCACTACTTATAAAAGCTTATCTTTTATCATCCATGTCAAAACTATAAAGACAGTCCATGACTTGATCTATGGTGGGGCCATTGGTTGTTGAATCTAAAGAAGTTTCTATCCAAAGAAAGTTCGTACCCAAATATTATAGCAGTATGGTCTTAATCATAAATTTTTGGCAAACCATCCAAGAAAAGGGCTAGACATGGATAAATATAAAGCCAAAAATTGAAAATAATTAAATTTAAAAGGGAAGTAGAAATTATGATACTTACAAGCACACGAACTTGTCTTGTGCCAAGATAAAGAGCAATAGCTCGTCCAAGTTTAGAGGTGGCTCCAGTTAAGAAAACCTCAGTGATGTCCGTAGGAATTTCTTTAAGGATAACAGCTGCAGTTAAGGTATTACCATGTACAACTCTTACTCTAAGGTTAGGATGCTTGTTCACAAATAGTGTCCCTCCTCCATTTAGTGCCTCATTCTGCATATATAACAACAATCCAAAATCAATGCTATTATATAATCAATGACATTTGCCATTTGGTGCATGCACCAGGTTCGTGTTTAAACAATACCAATAATAACATGATAAGCATCGATCTTTTGCATATTCTTTTATCACTTAACTATGGTTACTAAATGTATATTTTCACCTTATTGATTACGTAACCGTGGTAAAGTACATTAGTTTGATGTGAATATCAAGTGCGAATAAGTGTTTAAACGGCAATGGTACCTTGTTTAATGCAGCAAGGCTGATGACTTTGACTCCCAATCTATCAGCTCTAAGAATTGCTTGCTCTATTTGTTTATTAATGCCTTGTGCTGCAAATGGCAAGAAATACTGCCACACAAATATTCACAACATAAACAAAGTTATTATTTCATATCTGAAAACCGCAACTTAATAAAAGGGAAGATCACCGGTGCACAACGCAAGGTTCGGAGAAGGGTAATACCCCTAAGGGGTGTGATGTAGATGGCCTATCCTAACGCAAGCATTAGTGGCTCTGAGGATTGAACCCGTGATCTATAAGTCACAAAACCACAACTTAATAAATACGGAAAACAATAGTAAACGTACAAACCTGGAAACCAAAGCGAGGGACGACCCAAGTTTGGTGCAAGTAGCCTCTGAGGTAGTAAAAAGTGTTCAAGAAGGGTTTGGAGTAGAGCCACATTACAAGCATGGCAAGAAAAGAGAGAGGCAATAAGGGAATTAAGAAGAGCTTTGTGCTGAAAGGAGTTGAACTGAATGATCTGAACATATAGGGTACGTGCAATGCCGATGTCATGTCTACAACATGCGCCAAGAACACAAAATCTGGCACCCTCCCATTTTTACCTGAAATATAGTAGTATTAGAAAGAATTAACCTAACTAGTAGTCGTCTACCTAGCCGTTTAGACTATAAAAAGTCGGCAGACGTATAATAGATGTATCATATGTGTATAACTGTGTATAATCTATGTATATCAATTCAAGAATGTAAATTGTAAATCTGGCCGACTATTTATATATGCTAGTTTAACAACCAATAATGAGAAATTTATGATGATTAACAATAATCAAGTTGAATCAAAGTTTTATTCCTTTTTAATATTTTTTCCCTTCACCCTCATCCAGGAGGATTGATAGTGTTGTTATTTAGTTTTTATAGAAAATGACACTGTATAGCCGCTATAAAAATAATAAACGAAAAATATATAAAATATATATATATATATATATATATATATATATATATATATATATATATATATATTTTGTATATATACACATTATGTATGTTATTCACAAAAATTATACATACCCCAATTATACCTGATAGAAGTTCTGAATAATTAATTCGATAGTAGATGTACTCACCCACTAAATCAAGTCTCTTCATGCAATTAGAAGTACTGTGACAAGCAAGCGTACAATTTTATTGTCTTATATATCCACCTTTTTCATTTGGTAAGACTTATCGAGTACAAGATTTTTCAGTTCTAAATTTAGTATTGCCTTGTACTAATCAACCTTTAAAGTACTTTAAATTATTGGGACTTCAGCAACTACCTGCATCTAACTTCGAGCTACATTTTAGCCAAGATAAATCAGTACATTAATTTCAAAAAATTATTCAGCATAGTACACTCGGCCCAAAAGCTAGCAGGTATAGACAAAGTTAGATTTTCACAGAACTATAGTACACTGATGAAGTTAGACATCATTTCTAAAATAGGACAACAGGAGCTTCAGAGTTGCTAAAACGGGCATGAGATGGATTCATTACTGTACTGTAGTAATAGATGTGACCACACATACTGCGTTTCATATTTCAAATCATATATACGTTGAATAATTAAATGACATTTGTTTCTAGGATATTGATTATAAATTATTTGTATGGCCAGAGATGTTTACCTGATTCAACACTTGTTTTTATGTGCATGTCCCATGATTTTGGGTTAAGAGTGTTCCCTAGCACATCAAAAAGTGGCATAAATAGGCAATAGTTTGTTCCTATCTCTGTGTGGTGTAGGTTGTGGTACCTGTCAATATAAAGAAGAATATTATTAAATTTCGATAAACAAAATTTCTAGCACATCACATAGAATAAAACATACTATATCCAAGTATCTATGTACTACTCCCTCCGTTTCAAATTAGACGAGGTACTTTTCTTTTTAGTCTGTTCCAAAATAAATAATATATTTTTAAATTTGGAAATATTAATTAAACTTTAAACTCTTCATATTCAAATGTCATGGCTCTACAAACCTTTTACCCCTTAACCTTTTAAGACCACAAATTTCAAAAGTCTTTTTTTCTTTTCTTAAACTCCGTATCGAATCAAAATACCTTATCTTAATTGAAACGGAGGGAGTAATACGAAATTTGAAGCATTGACTTACGTTGGAGAGTAAAGAAGATACTTCATAAATGGAAAAGCTAGAAAGAGTTGATGAGGAATAATCTCAAAATTGCAATGCCCCAAACATCTTAAGAAATCAAAGACCAATACATAGCCATAGATTATAGCTACTGATCCATATCCCATGAGACAAGACCCTAGAATTGGAATTCCAATCACTGCACCCAAAAGAATTTGCTCCAAAAATGTTGCATGACCAGCTGAATGAATATCCAAAAAATGCTAATTAATAACTATAAATTTCAGTGACAAGAAATGTTATAAAACTTAATTAAATTATGGTAACTGTATTTCTTTTACCTGTAAAAGGTTGAGGTATAGCTGAAGAATGATGAAGTGAGTGATAATGGCTGAAAAGATAACTTCCATGGAAGCACTTATGTAAGCAGTAGTAAAGGGGTTCTGAAATTACCATATGAAGGATTGTGAGCGCCATAAATCCACTTAAATCCCATATAGGAATATTAACTTGGTTTGGTAACATGTAACATGCTAAAGAAGCCATTAGAGCATGAAGAAGTACAAAATTATCCCTGAAATTTTAGAATAAAATAATAATTAATATTAATCAAAATTTGGAAATTAAAAGAAGTATGTGTAAATTATATATACCAGTCCCATTCATTGTCAATCTGCTTAAAATCAACTCCTTCTTTAATAATACGGCGGTTTCGAGTTAAGAACAACATGTTACTGAAAGAAGACCATAGTTGATACATGAAACCTCTAAGTGAACATAATATGAGAACATGTAGACACCAAGTTGCCCAAATGCTGTCTTCTTGATATCTTGAGTACACCACTTTTGCAACAAATGGTCCATACAGTAAATACTGTTCCAATAAACAAATAAAACATTAACATTGTATAACATTATTCCTATATAACGGTCATTCACTATAAAATTAATACTTTTGTTATCTATAACAGTAACTCACTGTAGCAGCTAAAAAATATCGGAACAAACCAGGCTATTTTAAAAAGTTTATACTGTGAATAGATACACACCTAAACTTTTTCATCCAGAAAAACCAATGAGGAAGAGCAAAAAGGAGGGGAAACAAAGCAGAATAATAAGTAGAGTATTAGTTTTGAGTTGGTCATCAAGCTTACTAGAAAAAGGGGTTTTAGCAATATGTACCTTGAAACTTCCTAAGTTCTGCCATGGCCAAGATGACAATGGAGCTTCCATATTTATGAAAAATAATTCAATTATTTTTTCTTCTCTGCTTCTTCTTCTGTTTTTGTAGATAGTAGAGATCCCAAGACAAGAGGGAGTGTGGTTTATCTAGAAGTGATAACTTCTCAACTATTGTACCTATATTATTGGAAGAACATGGGCTTGTCTTCAATATATATAGGTGATGTAAAGAAAGAAGAATTTTCTTGAATTCTACGACTTATTAGTTAGCTAAATTTGATTTTAATGTACAGTTGAGCGCTCTCTCACTCTTTTTCATACACATGTAAACACAGAAACTGTATCATGGATCTGTCCATCTTTTTCTATTTTCCAACCGATTGACGGTCGTTGACCTGTGAATATAATTGCTCCAACTAATTTGTACTCCCTCCGTTTCAATTTATGTCAACCTATTTCCTTTTTAGTCCGTGCCAAAAAGAATGACCCCTTTCATTATTTGGAAACAATTTACCTTTACAGAATGATTTATAGCCACACAAAATATATGTGCCTCATTTTACACCACAAAATCAAAAGTCTTCTCTCTTTTCTTAAACTCTGTGCCCAGTCAAATAGATTCACATAAATTGAGACGGAGGGAGTATATACTTTGGATGGTCGGACCGGGGAAGCATGGACAACAAGATTTAGGGTTGTCTTTCCCACATCTTTGACATGTGGCTCATAAGGGTTGGTTTAAACTTTGACTTCATTCGTTTCATTTTATATGACCATAATTTATGCAAAAGACTATTTCCATGACTCGAACTCGTAACCTCCTAGTCATATCACATCAACTTTAACAGATATAACAGGGCTTCCTTTCATATTTGCAATTATAGTGTTTTTAACACATATAGGAAGATGTTATTTATTTATTTTGCAATATAAAAAAGAAAAGAAAAGAGTGTAAGTATCAACATTCCACTAATTAGAGTTGGATATAGGAAAGTTTTTCACGTCTAATTATTGTTCAACCAAAAAATAAATTTTTAGTCAAATCTGAAAAATAGAAGAATCGGGTTACTGATAATCGAAAAATAAATAGAGAAAAGAATTTTCAAGTACTCAGATATGAAAGCTTGTAAATCAAAGTATATTTCAATGATGATACACCACTGATTACATATTTCTCCTTTTATAGGTCTCTTTGGAGAATCTTTATAAATGTACGTTACACCTAAGCCATAAAGAGGTTATTATGAATATTTAATGACATTAAATGTTGTGTTACATAATCATTACATTGAATACAAATATTCTTTAACGGCTTCATTATTTATGTCTCTTGAAATGACGTATCTTTATCTTCTTATTTGACCAGGTTCATTATCCTTTTCGTATCTCGTACGTAATTACGCTTAAATAGGGACGGGACTTCCGAGCCTCTTATCTCGTACCTCCTTTTTGATCCTGTATCTCTTTTTTATTCTTTTGTCTCGCACCTCTTTTATCTCGCACCAGTCTACGATTCTTTGACCAATTATAACCTTTTGATGGTTCCACGTATCATGTCTTATCCTTATTCATTTATGTATATATTTTTTTCCAATACAGATAGTCCCTCCACTTTCCATTTATTCATCAGTTTGAATACTTGGGAAGTGGATTTCATAAAAGGAGAATTTTTGTCACTATTAATACTCTGATAAAGTTGACGCTTCAACTGTCACTTCCTTTTAATGCACTAGACACGTGTTGCTTCCTCATTGGTTGTACTGTCTCACAATACTTTTTTAGACTTTTTTTTTACTTCACTTTTTATGAAGTATCAGTTACAATTATTACGGTTTCTTCATCACCGTACTTTTTCCAATAGTATAAATATAGCTTCTCTTTCTGTCTTGTTCCTCATAAATTAAACCGAACATTTTCTCCTTGCAAATTTCCTTCATTATTCTCTGCTTTAATTCAACTTTTGCATCCATGGCTTCATCAAATCTTAACCCTAGGAAAACTCCCATTCTAGATAATTTTCCTAATGCTCCTGTAAGACATAGAAGAGGAGGCAGATTACACAATTTAAGCTCCACTCGTGGTAGCACTTCAACGCCTCCTTCTGGTTCTGGTCCTTCTTCTGGAACCAGGGGTTCACATTCTCAAAAGGGTTCCTCTCGAAGTAAGGATTCTTCTGAGCCACTGCGTGAACCCTTGGTGGAAGAAATTATTCTCACAGAATTTTCTTTTCACCATGATAAAGAATCCCTAAAACTCATTGCTTCACTAGATCGTGTCGATCCTTATCCCACTCTAATCACAAGTGCTCCGGCACCCGTAGTTAGGAAGGAATGTCATTGGGCTGAAGATTTTCCAATTATTATTCCTAATCCAAATCAAAGAATCACCTCTTATATTATAGGTTATTCCTTTGTTTATACCTACCCATTTACTTTAGGGTTCAAACCAGCCATCGACTCGGTCATTCTAGACTTCTGTCGCTTCTTTGATGTTTGCTTGAGTCAAATTGGACTAATAGTATGGCGAGTTGTTGCCTACTTGAAGCATCTTGCTAGTAAGGCCAACGTAGATTTTACTTTCCCCTATTTAATTCACCTCTACTCTCCTAGGTTTTTCCGAAACGAAATATTTGATTTAGCAGCCAGGAGAAAAAGAGTCTTGGTGAATCTTGAAGATAATAAAGACCGGGGCTGGTATACTCAGTATGTTGCTGCCCCCACCGTGGGTTTAGTCGGTGAAACAAACATCCGCTTCCCAGAGAAGTGGAATTTTGCACGTAAGTATTAAATATCTCCGTACCTTTTTATTTTCTACCTTACCTATTTTTTACTATTATTTTTCTTTTTCAGCAACCATAGGTATGGTTGAACCCGTATCCAATATCCGTGGTTGGGTAGAAAAACTTTTGAAGGCTGCAACAATGGAAGGTAGGACGTGGAAAATCCTTTCCAGTCACTACGATTGGAAACCAAAGACTCATGGTAAGAGTTTGTGTGTTTTTTTTACCTTAAATATTTCTACAGTCTTGGCTTTTTAACCTTCCTTTTCTTAGGTTTTGCCACTCGAGGAGTTACTCTTGAAGGTGTCTTGGCATCTCGTGGCCAAGACATATTCCTAGGATCAAATCAAGATATTTCAGCTCCCCCAAGATCTGAGAAAAGAAAATCAGTCCTTGAAGATGATTCTGAAGGAGAGGGTGAGGGCTCCTTGGTAACTATACCACAAGCTAGGAGACGAATTGTTTCTGATGATGTGATCAATATTTCTCCTGACCTGCCCCTTTCTGAACCTGTCGTTGTTCCAGTGGTTATTCCTGATGATGACATTTCTCCCCAGTCTGATACTGTTGACTTTATAAACCAGCTTTTTATCAGTGGATTTAGTAGTGGTCCTTTAGGTCCGGTTTTGGATGAACTTCCCTTGTCTTCATCTACCGTTTCTGTGATTGTTGCTCTGCCTTCCTCATCTGTTACTTCTATTCCTTTCTCTACTGTCCCTTCTCCGACAATCACTCCTCCCATAATTCATCACACAGAAGTAGGTTCCTCGAGTAAGAGTTCCACTATGAGGCGTATTACCATTGAAGTTCCTGCTAATAGCTGTCTCTTGAGGAAATTTGGACAAGCCGATACCTCGCTCAAACCTTTGATTGGTCCCACTGAGAAAGCAAAACTTGAGAGTCATAGTAATATGACTCTCTTGAATGACATTGTTCACGCCAGTTAGAAGGTACCCCTTAATCTCTTATTTTATCAAGGTTCTTTTTTCTTTAGGAATTTTTAATCTTATATCTTTCACATGAACAGGTCAACTTCATTGGTACCGAGCTTATGAATCGAGTTCCTCTTTTAGAGAAACTGGCTCGTGGCCTGGAGAAAACTGCTCACGATGCAGAAGAAGCTGCTCGTGACTCTCAATTGGAGGCCAAGAATTAGAAAGGCAGTATGAAAGTTCGTAGATTGATATGGACATTTTGGAGAGAAGAAAAAGCTCCTTAGAGAAACAAGTCCAAAATCTTACCTCTAAATTGGAAACGGTCAAGGCTACTTCAGATCAGTCTAAGAGAGAAAAAGAACTTTTTGTGGAGAAATTATCCATGGTTGCTGATGAAAATAAATATCTAAAAGCTTTGTTAGCTCAGAAGGAAATACATGCAGAAGGGGTGGCACAAGAGCTTTCTCGAGTACAAGAGGATTTGCGATCCTCTGCAGACAAAGTTCGTGCTTTGGAAAATTCTCACACCTCATTGCAGTCATCTCATGATTCTATTTTGCTTAAGAATGAGGAGCTCAAGAACGAAGTTACGGCCTGGGAGAAGGATTATGAACTTCTCGAGGAATCCTCCAACATTAAAGTGAGTTGGACTTTTCTCAAGACCCGCCGTGACACTTTGGTAGAGGTGAGCCAGGAAGATTTTAACCTTGAATCCAAGTTGGCTATGGTAAATGAAGCCATTGAGAGAGCACAACAGCCACCAGATTTTTCATCTCCTGAAACTAGTCTTCCCGTAGTTGAAAACTCTTTGATTGAGGTTCCTTCAAATGAAACTTCTTTAATTGAGACTGCTTTGGTTGAAGCTTCCATAGATGAAGTTCCTGTATCTGAAGTCCCCGTGTCTGCTGTTCCTAAGACTCTTGTGTCTGATGAGATCACTGCTAGTGTTGCACTTTCTTTAAGTTCTTCTGCACCTATCGTCATTAGTCAAGTTGGGGTTTCGCCCGTGGATGTTGCAAATACCATGACTAAAGATCAACTCTTAGATGTTGATGATGCAAATACAATTGAGCCTGTAAATGATCCCTCTTCGGTTCTTTTACCATAAAAGGCTCTTTTTTATAATTTGAGGTTTCCCCTTTTTGCAGGTGCCCCTCTGGAAGTCTATGTTCAAAGTTTTTGGTTTCTTATAATAACTTTTTGTAGTTAAACTCCTGACTTAGAGTTTTTTAAGACTTCAAGTCCCCAAGCTTTATTTAAGGGGCACTTTTGATTCAATGACAAAGTTTTATACTTGATTTTTAATATTTAAGAAGTTCATTTTTTCAAACTTCCGTCTGTTCTATTCATGCCTCTTATTTTTGTAGGACTTAAAGAATAGATTGCATTTTTACTTTCTGAAAATGCTTTCATTATTCTTACGATTAAATAACATGAGTTTTATAAAAGAGGGCCCTTTTATATATTGACACTTGATGAAGAGGACGTCTCAACTTCATAATGGTGTTTTATACGATATAAGAAATAGGAACATACATATTTATCTGGAATAACTTGAACAAGTTTTTATTCATGAACTTTGACAAGTTGTAAATCATTCCTTACATGTATTTGAATTACATCTATAACTTTCTCGTAACTGTTTTTCTTGTAACAGATTCACAAAAAATAGAAACATAGATACTGGGTTTTTCCTTATAACCCGTTTTCTTATACAGCATTCACCCTAATTAGGAAGGATTTGAGAGGTGATTCCATTGTTCTCATGGGAAAGAATACTATGATGGAATGTCATGACTCATTTAGCTTCCACTCTGCACTTGACTTCTTTTAGGCTTGATTTTACTCCGTCTTGTTTGCCTTTTATATACACATGACTGTATATTCTATGTAGTCCCCCAAGTGTTTGAGTGTTGAAGTATGAAGGCTCGAGCACTTGATAGTTTCCTCCATCTGGCCCCTTTCCTGAAAAGGAAATACGTACGAGACTCGGGGGTATGATTATAGATGAAGATTGCTTTACCCGTGTATGTTTCTATCAGAATTATTGTAACCCTAGGCCTGGAATTTTAGTGTATTCCATTTTGCCTTACAGGTCGTGACTCATCATTTAGTACGGGTAAGCGTTTTGGCCATCATCTAAAATCGTTAGTCAAAAAATTATTAATAATTCAAAAAATAAAATCTTACATAATGATACCTGACCGAGTGTCTTTCCTTAGAATTAATATCTCTTCAAATGAATAGCATTCCAATGTGAGGGAAGTATTTTCCCGTCCATTGTCTCCAACTCATATGCTCCTTTCCTTGCAATATCATGAATTCTATAAGGCCCTTCCCAAGTTGGACTTAACTTACCAGTGTTGGCTGCCTTTGTAGATTGAAAGACCTTTTTAAGTACGAAGTCCCCAATTTTGAAGTATCGCAAACGAGCTTTCCTATTGTAATATCATTCGATCACTTGCTTTTGTACGGCCATTCTTATTAACGCAGCCTCTCTCCTGCCTTCTAACAAATCTAAATTGACCCGCATTTCTTCATCATTAGATTCCTACGTTGCTTGGGACACCCTCGTGCTTGGCTCCACTATCTCAACTGGGATAAGTGCCTCAGCCCCATAAACCAAGGAAAAAGGGGTCTCACCCGTGCTTGTTTTCGTGGTTGTACGATATGCCATAAGACTCCAGGTAATACTTCAGTCCAGTTACCCTTTGATCCCTCTAATCATTTCTTTAAATTATTGATGATGACTTTATTTGTCGATTACACTTGCCCATTCCCTACTGGATGATATGGTGTTGATATTATCCTTTTTATTTGCCAACCTTGAAGGAATTCCGTGACCTGAGCTCAGATAAATTGTGGACCATTATCACATACAATTTCTTTTGGTACACCAAATGGACAAATGATATTTCGCCAAATGAAATCCTTGACTTCTTTTTCTCGTACCTGTTTAAATACTCTTGCTTCTACCCATTTAGTAAAATAGTCAGTGAGTACGAGTAGAAATTTTACCTGTCCTTTAGCTTGAGGCAATGGTCCATCTATGTCCATTCCTCATTTCATAAATGGCCACTGTGCAATAGCCGGATGTAACAAATCAGTAGGTCTGTGTATATTATTACCGTATCTCTGTCATTTATCACATTTAGCTACAAAGTTCGTTGCTTCTTCTTCCATTTTGGGCCAGTAATATCCTGCCCTGATCAAAGTTCTTACCAGTGACCTTCCTCCTGTGTGGTTTCCACAATGTCCTTCATATATTTCCCTCATTACATATTCCGTTTGAGAAGTTCTAAGGCATCTTGCTAATGCCACCAAACATCTTTCGATAAATGTTACCTTGTTTTAAACAGTAACGAGTTGCCTTTTTACGAAGTGCATGTGCTTTTGTCTTATCATCAGGTACGGTACCATACTGCAAAAAAGCTATAAGTTCATTTCTCCAATCCCAAGTTAGATTATTAAAATTTACCTCGTTCTTATCAGGTTCGAGAACCGAGTGAAATAAATGTATAACTGAGGCATTGACATCCTTTGTTATATCATCTGCTGATGCAAGGTTCACTAAGGCATCTTCTTCAACATTATCATCCCTTGGTATTTGTATAACCTTCCAAGACTGGAACTGTTTTATCAGTTCCCCTACTTTTTCCAAATATTGTTGCGTCCTTACCTCCCTGGCTGTGTAAGTCCCCAGCATTTGATTAACCACGAGTTGAGAATCACTTTTGATCACCACCTGGCTTATCCCAAGTTCTCGTGCCAATTCCAGACCTGCAATTACAGCTTCATACTCTGCTTCATTATTAGTTACGAAATGACATTTAATAGTTTGCCTAATAATTTCTCCCGTGGGTAGTACTAAAACAATTCCTAAGCCTGCACCCTTAATGTTAGACGATCCATCAGTGAATAAAGTTCATACTCCTGGATTTGCTCCATTAAGTACCTAAACTTCTTTTTCGGCTTCCAATTGCATTCCTTGGCTAAAATCAGCCACAAAATCCGCCAGTACTTGGGATTTTATTGTTGTTCTGGGTAGATACGTGATTTCATACTCACTTAATTCTATAGCCCATTTAGCTAACCTTCCTGACAACTCATGTTTATGCAGAATATTACGTAAGGGGAATGCAGTTACTACAGCAATTGGGTGACATTAAAAATATGGTCTCAATTTTCTAGCTGCCATGATTAAAGCTAATGCTAATTTTTCTAATTGTGGATAACGTGACTCCGCATCTAACAAAGATTTACTAACATAATAAATAGGAGATTGTTTACCTTGTTCTTCTCGAACTAATACTGCACTTACTGCAACTTCTGAGACTGCAAGGTAGATAAAAAGTCTTTCCCTAACCTTAGGTTTTGCTAACAGTGGTGGGTTTGCCAAATATGTCTTTAAGTTCCTAAGTTCTTGTTGACATTATTCATTCCACTCAAAGTGATCTTTGTTTTTTAAGGGCTGAGAAAAACTTGAAATATTTTTTTGATGACTTTGAGATGAATCTTCCCAAGGCCGCGATCCTTCCTGTGAGTCTTTAAACTTCTTTTTTGTTTGAAAGTACATCAAGAATTTTTTCAATAGCTTTAATCTGAGCTGGGTTCACTTCAATACCACAGTTAGAAACAAGAAAAGCCAAAAATTTTCCTACTGCCACACCAAATGCACATTTTTCTGGGTTCAATTTCATATTATATTTTCGTAAGATTCTAAATGCTTCAGATAAATGTGATAGATGATCCTCTAAATGTTGAGTCTTAACTAACATGTCATCTATATAAACTTACATGGTCTTACCTAAATGTTCTTGAAACATTCAAGTAACTAATCTTTGATACGTTGCACCAACATTTTTAAGACCAAAGGGCATTACTTTATAACAATAAGTCCCCCTGTTCGTTATAAAAGATGTTTTTTCCTCATCTTCTGGATCCATTTTGATTTGGTTATAACCTAAGTATGCATCTAAAAAACTTAATAGTTCATGTTATGCAGTAGCATCAATTAATTACCATTCTTATTAGGAACCACAACAGTGTTAGCCAACTAGTTAGGATACTTTACCTCACGAATTGACCCTATTTTGAGGAATTTTTGAACCTCTTCCTGAATCACTTGATTCTTAAAAGCCCCTTGCTTTCGTTTCTTTTGCTTGACTGGGGGATATGATGGGTCTTCATTTAATTTATGAGTCATGACCTCCGGTGGTATTCATGTCATGTCAGAATGGGACCAAGCAAAACAATCTGCATTAGCTTTTAAAAATTCAAGTAACTTACGTTTTACCTCTGGGCTGAGATTTGCTCCTATATACACTTTCCTCTTGGGACAGTGTATAAATAAAACCACAGCCTCTAACTCTTCAATCGTCATTTTAATGTTCTTGTTTTCCTCTGGTTCTTGAATAGTGTCAGGCCTTGAATCCACGTCTATTTTTCCTTCTTCAGTTAAGGTTGAAGCTGCTCCCTCCTTAACTGAATTCTGTAATTGCTATTTGGCTTTGCTTTGAACAGTTGAATCTGCAACGGAGTTTATACTCCTGGATGTTTGTTGATCACCTATGATCTGGAAAATTCCCCACGGTGAGGGAAATTAATAACTTGATGCAACGTTGACGGTACAACATCCATATCATGGATCCATAGCCTCCCAAGAATTGTGTTATAAGCCATTTCCAAATCTACCACCTGGAACTTAGTATCTTTAACAACACCTTCTGCAAAGGTGGTAAGGATCGCTTCGCCCTTGGTTATGACATTGAAATTATCAAACCCTGACAAAGTATATGCTTTTGGAACCAACTTGTCCTCAGCTTGCATTTCGCGTAACACTCGTATCAAGATAATATTTACTGAACTACCTGGATCAATCAGAACACGTTTGACATTAGTATCATGTACGAGTAATGATATTACCAGTGCGTCGTTATGTGGAGTCATGAGGCCTTCTGCTTCTGCTTCACTGAACGTGATATTCTCTTCCTCCAACACGTGTCATAACCGCTTTCCATGAGTGATCGCCATTTTGGATAGTTTATTGGCTGTAGTATACGAGACACCATTGACATCTTCTCCTCCACTTATAACGTTGATTGTCTGTTTCGGAGAGGGCGACTTCGGGGGCTCCTATCTATTTTTCATATATGATTGTTTACCTTTCTCACTGAATAATTCAGTGAGATATCATTGCTTTAACAAATGATCCACCTCACTTTGTAGAAATCTGCAATCTGCTGTTTTATGCCCGTGATCATTATGGAATTCACACCAGTGATCAGGGTTTCTTCTACTTGGGTTTGATCTCATCTCCTTCGGCCACCGTACCTTATCTCCCATGCCTCTTAAAATAGCCACGAGCTCGGAAGTGGTTACATTAAAATTATAACCACCAAACCTTTCCTTCAAACTCCTATCATCATCTCGCTGTCCACGTGTGCCTCGATCATTGCTGAACCTTGATGAAGAGCTTGATTCTCTATGTCTGGGCTTATGATCGTACCTTTATTATTTTGACCTTGAGTCTTTACCCGCAGGTCCCATATAAGGATCGTACCTATTTTTACCGAATCTCCTTTCATTGTCTACACGCCTTGAACTTGTTTTCTCATCTGTTTTCGATCGCAAGATAATATCTTCCTCGATCCTCATCTTCATTCTATACCTGTTGTAGACGCCGTTCCACATTGTTGCTGGGAATTCCCGAAGGCTTTCTTTGAGTCTCCTCATGGCTTCTGAACTTTTCTCATTCAGATTACTAGTAAAAGCTATGGCTGCCTAGTTGTCAGGTACTCGTGGTAGAAATATTCTTTCTCGTTGAAATCCATCTACAAATTCCCTCAATAACTCAGAATTCCCTTGCTTGATTATGAAGATGTCCTCCATCCTCTTTTCAACTTTTTGAGCTCCCAAATGTGCTTTAATAAACAAATCTGCAAGCTCGGCAAAAGAATTTATAGAATTTTCAGGTAAAAGAGAATATCAGGTTAAAGCTCCTTTGGTGAGTGTTTCACCAAATTTTT
>MU783382.1:78850-106801 GCA_026770625.1 Nicotiana glauca
GAGACCCATCGGGAGTGCCTTCACGAGATCGTCGTGGGGAGCTTCGTGGAGAACCTTGTGGTGAATCTCGAGGAGAACTTCCTTGAAGTTGTTGGTTTGTCTGAATTTCTGGAAGTCCTGGGGTGTTGTCGTTGTTGTTCGACATGATTGATGTGAACCAAGAAAATCAAATAGAAATAACATTGATTATTAGAGTCCCGGCAACGGAACCAATTTGTTCAACCAAAAAATAAATTTTTTGTCAAATCTGAAAAATAGAAAAATCGGGTTACTGATAATCGAAAAATAAATAGAGAAAAGAATTTTCAAGTACTAAGATATGAAAGCTTGTAAATCAAAGTATATTTCAATGATGATCCACCACTGATTACATATTTCTCCTTTTATAGGTCTCTTTGGAGAATCTTCGTAAATGTACGTTACACCTAAGCCATAATGAGGTTATTATGAATATTTAATGACATTAAATGTTGCGTTACATAATCATTACATTGAATACAAATATTCTTTAACGGCTTCATTATTTATGTCTCTTGAAATGCTGTATCTTTATCTTCTTATTTGACCAGGTTCATTATCCTTTTCGTATCTCGTACGTAATTACGCTTCAATAGGGAAGGGACTTCCGAGTCTCTTATCACGTACCTCCTTTTTAATCCCATATCTCTTTTTTATTCTTTTGTCTCGCACCTCTTTTATCCCACACCAGTCTACGATTATTTGACCAATTATAACCTTTTGATGGTTCCACGTGTCATGTCTTATCCTCATTCATTTATGTATATATTTTTCCACAATACAATTATGTCCTAAATTTAAGGGGTCACGACATGACCAAGATAAATGCATGGAATGCCAAAGACAATTACGATACGTTTTGTTTATTTTATTTTTTTACAATTAAGAGGATAGGTTTATGGCCTCTAATCTTGATTTGGGAAGTCCAAATTAGGAGAGAACTATTAAGTGATCAAGTCCAGCCTAAATTTGGAAACTTCCCTCGTGAGCCAAAACCTTTCTTACCAGCACCCACCTTCCCAAATGAAATGATTATAGAGAACTTCAAAGGTATATCAACCCTTTAAGTTTGCAAGTGATTCATGTAATGTTAAAATCAATCTTTTAATTTTGCGAGTGATTCATTTAAGGTTAAAATCAACATTTTAAGTTCAAACTTTTCTAGTATCTATAATTTCAATCTCTATTATCTTTTAATATAACTGTAAAATAAGATCATTATTCAGATTAGTGGTGGCAAAATGGTTAAAAATATTATAGTTATGTATCTATATTATTTACTAAAAAAAAGATCGGATAATGAACTTTTTAAAAGTGGATCAAATATGTATATGATCGGTTTTAAAAAGAGATTAGGAATTCTCCCAAAAGTGATCATATTCAAAAAGTCATGGATATCCATATTATCTGCCGCTTAACCTATTTTTTATTCGTATTATACATGGATCGGATCGGATCCAGTGAATTAAAGAACTTTCAGATCCAAAGATAAAGAATTTTTTTCTTCGAAGTACAAAGACAGGAGGAGGGAGGGCAAATATGATATTGTAAAAAAATTTATTTAGTATTCATGTTTGCAGGTTCCAACTTTTTATATTTTTCATTTCATTCTTTATGGGTGGAAATTAGTTGCAACACTTATGAATATTGTTCACCGTCCTTGACCTAAATTTTGTAATATCCAACTACTGTTGTGGTCACCTAAGTTTTGATAAAAAAAATATTGGGGGCCGACTCTCTTAATTGAGCATGTTAGAGGAAGGTGAACCGGCCATGTATATACATGCATGGGGGTCATCACCTGCATTTATTTCAAAACTGTATGGATCAGACTGTTTCGAACAAAACAGAACTTTTACACAAATAGCCGGCCGGATTCGTTATTTCTTTTCTTAATATCAGTATACTTAAATTATACAAAGCGAAAATCATATTACGCATGGACTACACACATATATTTTGCATTCTTCGATTACTTTTAGTTTAAGCAGTGATAAACAACTATTATGGTTAATTCGTCTATTTAAAAAAATAATACTTGTGCCTACACATTCCTCATATTTCTGGTATAAGTTAATACCTTAGGAGTTAGGTCTAAATAGGCCATGCAACTAAGTGCTATTAGATAAAGTGTTGCCGCATCATAATTGGTCGAAGAATAAAGGATATTTTACCTCCTATAGCAAAAGCTGATACTTTATTTATTATAAATAAATATCTTTTTAAAAAATTATCTCCTATAGCTACCTTTTAATTTTTATAGCAAAATATCTATTTATGGCCACTTCCTACATTTAAGTCATTAAATACGCCGTGTATTATTGTCACGACCCGAATTTCCCACCTTCGGGACCGTGATGGCGCCTAACATTACACTCGCTAGGCAAGCCAATGTTACAGATTATTACACCATTTTCCTTTATCATTTTATAATTAAAATTTAACAAGAACTAAATCAGCGGAAATAAAAGCAAAAGCACATGATTTAACTAATTACTCTATATTAATGACGAATGCCAAAAATAAATGCCACCCAGAATCTGGTGTCACAACTCACGAACAGTCTACGAATACTACAAGTATTAGTTTGAAAGATAAATATACATCTGCCTCGGAGAAAAGTAAAACAGAAGCAGTAAAGATTGAAGGGAATGCCAGGGCTTGCGGACGCCTGCAGGACTACCTTGGGTCTCCTGAATATAGTGATAGCAACCAACTTCTTGATCAGCCACTAGCTCCGAAATCTGCACAGAAAGTGCAGAGTGCAGTATCAGTACAACCGACTCCATGTACTGGTAAGTGCCGAGCCTAACCTCGACGAAGTAGTGACGAGGCTACGGCGGGGCATAACAATATATATAACCTGCAACAGCGTATACTAGAACAGAAAGGAAATACAGAATGAAATAACACAGTAACTAGTATGAGACGAATACGTAATCCGGTCGTTCTACCAATACTCAGCTATAAAAATCCTTAGGGGAGTTTCAACACCACAATAATGAACCTCAGCAGAATATAAATACATAAACAACTAATGATACGGCGCGCATCCCCATCCTACCATATAATCAATAACAGTATAATCATTCACCCTTATTACTCCTTGTTGCGGCGTACAACCCGATCCCACTAGTCCACCCTTATTAATCCTCAATATATCACCCTTATTCCTCATGTTGCGGCATGCAACCCGATCCCACATGTCCACCCTTATTTCTCCTTGTTGCGGCGTGCAACCCGATCCTACCAGACAGTCACATTCACCCTTATTCCTCCTGTTGCGGTGTGCAACCCGATCCTGATATACATATCAGCACCAATCACAAAATAGAGACAAGTGTTTCACAAGTTAACTCACATCCTCCGCAACACTTATACCTCAAACCAACACAAGGACATATCATTGCAATTATGAAAGTTCACCAGTTAAAACTACACAGCAAGATCAACCAAAGTGTACCATGAAGCACCAACAAGCCAACACAAACCAACAGTGTGATATACTGGAACAAATGAACAATTAACAACACCAATAGAGAAACGACATTAAACAAGAAATAATTATACATGGAAGCATCAATAAGCAAGTAGCAAATAAAACAGGAGAACAAAATATAGGGAAACGGGGCAAGGGAACAGGCTAAACAAGTAATTTGGCAATGCATAGGTGCTCGCCACCACACCTATATGCCACACACACGGTATTTCACGTAGCAAGCAAGTCGGGGATCCCTAATCCCTCAAGTCAAGGTTAGACCAAACACTTACCTCAAGCCAACGGGTAACTTATAGCTCAACAATCGCTTTACCTCTCCATTCCACCACCAATCCACTCGTATCTAGCCACATTTAAGTTAATAACATCAATAAACGCTAAAGAAACCAATTCCAATGCATAATTATAGATTTCCCAACATTTTTCCCAAATAGTCAGAAATGGACCCCGGCCCGCTTGGTCAAAACTCGAAATTCGTATCAAAACCCGATTACCTATTAACCTATGAGCTCGAATATACAGCTAGTTTTGGAATCCGATCTCAAATTAAGGTCCAAATCCCCAAATTTTGAAATTCCTAAATTCTACCCAAAACACCCAATTTCCCCATGAAAAACCCTAGATTTTGTGATGAAATCTTGTAAAAAGATGAAATAGATTGAAGGAATGAGTTAGAAATTATTTACCTTTGATTTGGGGAGGAACTACTCTTTAGAAAATCGCATCCTGAAGCTTAGGGTTTGAAAATTTGAGAGATGAATTGAAAATCCTGTCTAAGATATGTTTTGAATAGTTGCAGGTATCGCATTTGCAATCACAGGTTCGCAAATACGACCAATGCTTCGCAAATGTGAAGTTTGCCTTGGCCTGCTGCTTCGCAAATGCGAACAATTGTTCGCAAATTCGGCCATTGTTCAAGTCGCAATTGCGACAATGAACTTCACAAATGCGAAGATCCTTTCCCAGCCCTCTGATCGCAAATGCGAAGAAACTTTGCAAATACGATGCTCGCATGCATTTGCGAGCCAGACTTCAAAAATACTCCGTAGCCTGTAGATCTGCAATATACCAGAAAATTTCCTTTAGGCTCAAAACACACCGTAGCCTATCCAAAACTCACCTTAGCCCTCGGGGCTCCAAACCAAACATGCACACATGTCTTAAACATCACACGAACTTGCTCATGTGATCAAATCGCCAAAATAACTCCTAAAACTACGAATTCAACACCAAAACACATGAAATTTTCATGATAGTTCAAACTTCCTATTTTCTCAACCAACGGTCCGAATCACGTCAAATTACTTTCGTTTTCTACCAAATTTCACAGATAAGGATTAAATATTATAACGGACCTGTACAGAGCTCTGGAACCAAAATACTAGCCCGATACCATCAAACATTATTCAATTTCAACAAACCATCACATTTTATGTTAACAATTTTCTTCAAAATTTATTTCTCGGGCTAAGGACCTCGGAATTTAATTCCGAGCATGCGCCCGAGTCCCATATTTTACTACGGACCCTCCGGAATCGTCGAAATACGGTCCGGGTCCGTTTACCCATAATATTGACTGAAGTCAACTAAAATCATCTTTTTAAGTCAAAAATCATTTTTTTAAAATTTTCACATAAAAGCTTTCCGGATACGCGCCCAGACTGCGCACGCAAACCAAAGAGAGATAAATGGAGGTTTTAAAGGCCTCGAAACACAAAATCGGATTCTAAAACAAAAGATGACCCTTTGGGTCATCACATTCTCCACTTCTAAAACAATCATTCGTCCTCGAATGGACCTATAAAAGTACCTGAGTCGGTCAAAAGATGGGGATATCTGCTTCGCATATCGGACTCGGACTCCTAGGTAGCTGCCTCAACAGGCTTACCTCTCCATTGCACACAAACCGCAGGGTAACTCTTCAATCTCAACTGTAAAACTCGCTGGTCTAAAATAGCTACCGGCTCTTCCTCATAGGTCAAATCCTTGTCAAATTGGACAGTGATGAAGTCTAACACGTGAGATGGATCGCCATGATACTTCTGAAGTATGGACACATGAAACACTGGATGCACAGCTGATAAACCTAGCGGAAATGCAAGTTTGTAAGCCACCTCTCCCACTCGATCAAGGAACTCAAAAGGCCCGATGAACCTAGGGCTTAGATTGCCCTTCTTTCCAAATCTCACCACACCCTTCATGGGCGACACACGAAGCAACACTCTCTCTCCGACCATGAATGCCACATCACAAACCTTACGATCGGCATAACTCTTTTGCCTGGACTGAACTGAACAAAGTCTATCATGTATGATCCTAACTTATCCAAGCCATCCTGTACTAGATCTGCACCCAACAACCGAGTCTCTCCCGACTCAAACAAACCAACTGGGGATCGATATCGTCTACCATATAAGGCCTCATAAGGATCCATATGGATGCTCGACTGATACCTGTTGTTGTAGGCAAACTCCGCTAATGGAAAGAAATGATCCCAAGAGCCTCCAAAGTCAATAACACAGGCGCGAAGCATGTCCTCTAAAATCTGAATAGTACGCTGGGACTGTCTGTCCGTTTGAGGGTGAAATGATATATTCAACTCGACCCGCGTATCCAAATCACGTTGTACTTCCCTCCAGAAATGTGAGTTAAACTACGTACCTCGGTCAGTATTGATAGACACGGGAACACCATGTAGACGAACGATATCCCAGATATAGATCTCAGCTAACCGCTCCAAAGAATAGGTAACTGCCACTAGAATGAAATGAGCTGATTTAGTTAGCCTATCAACAATAACCCATACTGCATCAAACTTCCTCTGAGTCCGTGGGAGTCCAACAGTGAATTCCATAGTAATACGCTCCCACTTCCACTCAGGAATTTCAATATTCTGAAGCAAACCACCAGGTCTCTGATGCTCGTACTTTACCTGCTGATAATTCAAACACCGATCTACATATGTTACAATATCCTTCTTCATCCTTCTCCACCAGAAATGCTATCGCAAATTTTGATACATCTTGGCAGAGCCCGGATGAATAGAATGCTGGGAACTATGGGCCTCTTCTAGAATCAACTCACGAAGTTCATCCATATTAGGCACACAAACTCGACCCTGCATCCTCAGAACTCTGTCATCTCCAACTGTAACCTACATGGAACCTCTGTGTCGCACTGTGCCCCTAAGAACAAGCAAATGAGGATCATCATACTGCCAATCTCAGATACGCTCAAATAATGAAGACCGAGCGATTGTACAAGCTAGAACACGGTTGGGCTCATAAACATCCAACCTCACGAATGGATTGGCCAAAGCCTGAATATCCAAAGCAAGTGGTCTCTCACCAACTAGAATTTATGCAAGGCTGCCCATACTACTTGACTTCCTACTCAAAGTATCGTCCACCACATTGGCCTTCCTAGGATTGTCGCGCCCCATTTTTTCTCGCAAAGTCCGAGTTTCGACATTTTTGGGACAACTCCTTTCCTTTTAGGAATTGGGTATGAGATTTGAAGAGTCGCTAGCTAACAGATTAAGGTGCGTTGGGGCACCTAGAAAAAATAACTTGTGTACTAGTTTACATTACTAGAGATTGGCTAAGGGCTCGAAATTACCTTAAGGGGAAGGTGTTAGGCACACCTCGAGGTCCACCACGGTAGGTCCCGGCCAAACTCAATTTAAGCGAATTAATCTTATAAACAGGTAAACAACAGATATTACTTTGAAAATAAGGAATAAAATGGTCTTAGGTTTTTTAGCATATGGGATCACTTCTGTGCAATACTTGGTAATCGTCCCCAAATTGGGGTGCTACAGATAGCATTAGCGTACATGTCATCATATCCTTTACTACCCGATTACCCTCCCCTTAATTATTACCTAAGCGTTTTAACAGTATCGAGTACGTATCCTATGCGTGCACTACCCGTCCCTTACCTGTGGCCCTGGAGGTGTTTATGACCTCTATTTAAGGTGGTTCTAGACTTACCTATTGTGTTTAAAAGGAGAAAATTTAAGCAACAAACAAGAACAAGTAGGACTGTCACATGAAGGATCACTTAAGGGGCTTATATTTACCTCCACAAATAGATAAACAAATGCACGCTATTCAAACAAGCAATTTTAAAAGAAATAGGGTCCTATAGGCAGGATAACTAAAGAAGCACAAACAAGATAACATGATACACAACAGTTTATTAAAGCGAGCAGACGAATACGTATCAGTTGCCTACTGATTTTTGTTAGAGAACTTGAACCTATAAGCAAGTTATCTAAGTGACAATTGACAGCAGAAAAGCTCAGAATTATTACTTACTCCTATAGGCATGCTTTTAAGTGTAGTTAGCAAAGTATTTATGCAAACTTTCAGTTTTAACATTGAGGGCAGTTATCCTATGAGAGTGAGTTCTACCTTTGGTGATTGCTTGTTTATTACCTCCTAAGGACTAGCGTATCAGCTAAGCGATTGTGAAAAATTGATTAGGTCTATAGACATGGTATCTAGGTGAACGGATCTAAACTTGATTATTGCATCTCCTATATACATGGTATCTAGGTGCATTAGTGTGAATCTTGAAGAATATTCAGAATTATTTTTGATCTTATAGGCATCTAAAACAGGGATCAGAACATGTTGAACAAATTAAATCCTATAGGAAGGTTATCTAACACACACAATAACAAAGTATTTGAAAGAAATAAATACCTATAGGCATGTTATCTACTGCACACAATAACAAAATATGATGAAGCAAATAAATAACCTATAGGCAGGATATGTAGCGAATAGTAGTGAAAATATTTGAAAGAAACAAACACCTATAGGCAGTTTTTCTACCCATTTTCATGCAAATGTTAAACTAAGCCCAATTTTCCCAATTCACTATTGCCCAATCATTGTTACAAATAATTATTACATACCATAAACGAAGAAGTTACAAAGTATATAATTATAGGAAGCCTGCAACATGCCCAAATGCACCTGGATAGCCTAGGCCTTCAAACCATAACAACTCCAAGGCTCAGAGATACACAGTAACCATTGGCAAAGCACACAGAACCCAAATCTCTAGTGTGTCAGAGTTCCCAAGGGCTTCGAGAACCCAGGGCAGTGCTCACACTAGAGAACAAATGTTTAGAAACAGGCGAAGGGAGATTAAGGACCAAACCCCAGTGTGTCAAAGTTCACAAGGGCCTCACATGGACCCCGAGCAGTGCTTACACTGGGGAGGCCAGGGATAGAACTTAAAAAGACTAAGGATGGGGATTCAGGATATCATAAGCAGCACATAAGTGGAGGTCATGGCTAAGGGGGCAGATTTTCTAAAAGACATTTTTGATTTAGGGAGACAGCATAACAGAGTTCAGAACACAGAGTAAAGGACAGGAAAATCTAGATATATAGACAAAATCACATTGAAATATCTAAAACAGGTTGGAAAGTTTGCAAAGTTCTTCATGCATGGCATTTAATAAGTTAAAACCTGAAAGGTGTACATGCTAGTATTAAGGATAAATGGTGTTTACTTACAACCAGTATTTAAACATGATATGCACATATAGCCTAGTTACCTAAAGTTAAACAGTCATATGAGATCGAATGAATTAAAGACATGCTGAAAGATAGGTCAACAGGATACATGAGTGACACAACTAATGAGATTGCATACATGAAACAAATTGGAAGGTATTTAGCTTAAACACTTAATAGGATTCATATTATTCAAAAAAAAAGTCTCAGAACTAATAGTGTTAATTAGAGAACTAAAGAGACTCGAACAAACATGTAATTTGACAGAATCATGCTCGAGAAAAATAAACTTTAAACACATAGGATCATAGGCACAAGTCATAAAGGCATAAGGAGAAACTGGCACAGGTACAACAACTCACTAGTTAAGCAAGGAAAGCGAGAGTAACACCACAATAGTTGAGAACCCAGAATATTTGACCTTGGCTTTCAGCCGACCAAAACCAAAGATAGTATGAAATAGCAAAGAAAGCACAGAACTAGAGCTTATGTTTTTTAGTGAGGTATTTTGATTCTCGATTCCTAAAGGGAATGGGGAGGGGTTTATATAGTAATAGAGATTGAACGAGTAAACAAGGAAAACTGTAAAATTAAACACAAATAAGGAAGCGAATAACATATAGAGTCATTAAAGGATCGAATTTTTAGAAAAAATACGTAAACCCTAATTTTGTTTTAATGAGAAACAATTATTGATGGAATATACATAAACACAGTAGCATAGGATGTATATAGACACAAATACACTAAGAAATTAGAGAATAAGACAAATTTTGGTCCGATATAGAAAGATCTGAGAGTCCTAATTTAGGGCAAATAAGAGAAGTCAACAGAAGTAGAGCGATATTCACATAATAGGGTAAATAGAGACAGAAAGATGCCACAAATCAAGATTTGAACCAGCTTAAGTTCAATTCAAAAGAGAATATGAAAACCTAAACTTTAGGGTTAAGTACAAATCAGTGAGATATGAGAGAATCAATACGAAATAGCGCATCTGGACTTAAGGTAGTCCAGATTCAAGAGATAAACACTGATCGAGACAGAATCAAAATGTGGTACTTGCAAAGTTTAGGCAAGTACCTACCTTATTCCATAACATAGCACAAAATAAGGAAAATATCTCGAGATGGTAGGTGACTGGGGAAAGGATCCCATTAGGAATGGGATATGGGGAGGTTTGAGTGAGGTGGCAAAATTAGGGTTCATCAGAGAAGAGAGACAAGAGCATTCTGGGGCGGCGGGTTGAGAGGGAATGGGAAATTAGGGTTAGGGTGTTAGGTTTAAAGGGGTGTGAGGGATATGGATTGTTGATCTTAGAGATCAACGACCAGGATTTAAGGAATGTTTGGGTCGGATTTATTAATGGGTTACCGACCGGGTTGTGGGGAATTAGGTTAATTGATTTGGGCTGGTGTATGGGGTATTGGGCTAGGTATTGGGTCAAATTGAGGTTCAAAAATTAAATAAAAATGGGGCCAAATTTTAAATACCCAATTTTAACAAATAAATAATTTATAAAAATAATAAATAAATACTAACAATATTCTTTGTACATGAAAATGATTTAAAATAATTACTTAGTATTATACAAATATAAAAGGTTATTTTCTTGTGAAATAAGGTAATTATACACACATGGGGGTATTATTGCAATTATAACCCTAACATGTATATATGGCCATTTATGAAATAATTAAAGCTTGGTATAAATATAAAATGATAAAATTAAGCAATAAAACTATCATAAAAATGTTTGTGATGCAATTACTAATTATTTATATAATAAAATGCTAGAATAAATTAATTAAAATCCCTTTAAAAATACAAAAAATTATGAAAAAATATTGGTTGATGTTCTTGCACTATTTTGAAAGTATATATGCATTTTAAAATTTATGAGGGAAAAATTGGGTATCAACAGGGATGATACAAGATGGTAATATCATAGTCTTTCAATAGCTCCAACCACCTTCTCTGCCTCAAATTAAGCTCCTTCTACTTGAACAAATGCTGCAAACTCTTATGATCCGTGAACACCTCACACGATACGCCATATAGATAATGCCTCCAAATCTTCAGCGCGTGAACAATGGCTGCTAGCTCCAAATCATGAACTGGATAATTCTTCTCGTGAATCTTCAACTGTTGTGAAGCATATGCAATACCCTTGCCATTCTGCATCAACACCGCACCAAGTCCAATACGAGATGCGTCACAATATAATATATATATGGCCCTGAACCTATGGGCAATGCTAATATCGGCGCCGAAGTCAAAGTTGTCTTGAGCTTCTGAAAGCTCGCCTCACACTCGTCCGACCACCTGAACGGGGCATCCTTCTGGGTCAACCTGGTCATTGGGGATGCTATGGATGAAAACCCCTCCACAAACCGACGATAATAACCCGCCAAACCTAAGAAACTCCGGATCTCTATAGCTGATGTGGGTCTAGGCCAGTCCTTGATTGCCTCAATCTTCTTAGGATCCGCCTGAATACTCTTTGCTGATACAACATGACCCAAGAAAGTAACTAAACTCAAACAAAACTCACCGAAAACTTAGCATATAACTGGTTGTCTCTCAGAGTCTGAAGAACGATCCGAAGACGCCGCTCATGCTCCTCTCGGCTACGGGGGTAGATCAAAATACCATCAATGAAAACAATCACGAAGGAATCCATATAAGGTATGAACACCTAGTTCATCAAATCCATAAATATTGCTGGGGTATTTGTCAACCCAAATGATATCACTAGAAACTTATAATACCCGTACCGAGTACGCAAAGCTGTCTTAGGGACATCAGATGCCCTAATCCTCAATTGATAGTATCCAGATCTTGAATAAATCTTCGAAAATACCTTAGAACCCTGAAGCTGATCAAATAAATCATCAATCCTCGACAATGGATACTTTTTCTTGATGGTGACTTTGTTCAACTACCGATAATCTATACACATCCTCATCGATCCATTCTTCTTCTTAACAAACAACAACGGCGCACCCCAGGGCGAGACACTAGTCTAATAAAGCCCTTATCAAGCAAATCTTGCAACTGCTCTTGCAATTCTTTCAACTCTGGTGGGGCCATGTGATACGATAGAATAAAAATGGGCTGAGTGCCCAGAGCCAAATCAATGCAAAAGTGAAATATCCCTGTCGGGTGGCATCCCCGGCAGGTCCGCAGGAAATACCTCTGGAAACTCCCGAACAACTGATACGTAATCCATAGAGGGGTCGCCCCAGAGGGGAAGGCCGAGCGAGCAGTGTTCAGGCCCACTTCTATGCTCTTCAGGGCAGGTCAGATGCTATTGCTTCGGATGATGTTATCACAGGTATTATTTCAGTCTGCCACAGGGATTCCTCAGTTTTATTTGATCCCAGTTCTACCTATTCCTATGTGTCTTCTTATTTTTCTAATTATTTGGGTGCGACCCGGGGGTGTCTTGCTTTACCTATTCATGTATCTACCCCGGTAGGCGATACTATTGTTGTAGACCATGTATATCGGTCGTGTTTAGTGACTATTGGCGGTCTAGACTCCCGAGTTGACCTATTGCTATTGAGTGTGGTGGATTTTGATGTTATTCTGGGCACGGACTGGTTATCTCTGTGTCATGCTATCCTAGACTGTCATGCTAAAACAATCACGTTGGCTATACCGGGTGTTCCGAGGATCGAGTGGCGTGGTATGACTGACTATGTGCCTAGCAGGGTGATTTCTTTCCTAAAGGCCCAGCGTATGGTTGGGAAAGGATGTCTATCATATTTGGATTTTGTGAGGAAAGTTGGAGCTGAGACTCCTAGCATTGATTCGGTCCCAGTTGTGAGGGAGTTTCCCGATGTGCTTCCTGCAGACCTACCGGGCATGCCACCGGATAGAGACATTGATTTTGGGTATTGACCTGGTGTCGGGCACTCAGCCCATTTCTATTCCTCCATATCGGATGGCACCAATAGAGTTAAAGGAATTGAAAGATCAGCTTCAGGAACTCCTAGATAAGGGGTTCATTCGGCCTAGTGTGTCACCGTGGGGTGCGCCGGTTCTATTTGTGAAAAAGAAGGATGGCACGATGAGAATGTGCATTGACTACAGGCAATTGAACAAAGTAATAGTGAAAAACAAGTATCCTCTACCTCGCATTGATGATTTGTTTGACCAGCTTCAGAGGGTGAGGGTATTCTCCAAGATTGATCTCCGTTTAGGCTATCACCAGTTGAACATCAAGGATTCAGATATTATGAAGACGGCTTTCAGGACTAGATATGGGCACTATGAGTTTCTTGTTATGTCCTTTGGGCTGACCAATGCCCCAGCCGCGTTCATGCATTTGATGAACAGTGTATTTCAGCCATATCTAGATTCGTTCGTGATTGTTCTTACTGATGATATATTGGTGTGCTCGCGTAGCCAGGAAGAGCACGCTCAGCATTTGCGAGTAGTATTACAAAGATTGAGGGAGGAGAAACTTTATGCAAAGTTCTCCAAGTGCGAGTTTTGGCTTGGGTCAGTGGCTTTCTTGGGACACGTGGTGTCCAGCGAGGGTATTCAGGTCGACCCGAAAAAGATAGAGGCGGTGTAGTGTTGGCCTAGACCGACCTCAGCCACGGAGATTCGTAGTTTTCTTGTGTTGGTAGGGTATTATCGCCGGTTTGTTAAGGATTTTCCTCTATTGCATCGCCCTTGACCAAGTTGACTCAGAAGGGTGCTCCATTTGTGTGGTCGGATGAGTGCGAGGAGAGATTTCAGAAGCTCAAGACAGCTTTGACCACGGCTCCAGCGTTGGTATTGCCAATAGCTTCAGGTTCTTACGCTATCTATTGTGATGCTTCAAGAGTTAGGATCAGATGTGTGTTGATGCAGGAGGGTAGAGTTATTGCATATGCTTCTCGTCAGTTGAAGCCCTACGAGAAGAACTACCCTATACATGATTTGGAATTTGCTGCTATAGTTCATGCTTTAAAGATTTGGAGGCACTATTTGTATGGAGTATCTTATAAGGTATTCACCGATCATCGCAGACTTTAGCATCTATTCAAGCAAAAAGATCTTAATTTGAGGCAGCGTAGGTGGCTAGAGTTACTCAAGGACTATGATATCACCATTCTGTATCACCTGGTGAAGGCCAATATGGTGGCCCATGCTTTGAGCCGGAAGGCGGTTAGTATGGGTAGCTTGGCATACATTCCAGTTGGGGAGAGGCCATTTGTAGTTGATGTTCAGGCTTTGGCCAATCGGATGTTGAGGTTAGATATTTCGGAGCCTAGTCGAGTGTTGGCTTGCATTGTTTCTCAGTCTTCCTTGTACGACCGCATCAGAGAGCGCCAGTATGATGATCCACATTTGCTTGTCCTCAAGGACAGGGTTCAGCATGATGATGCCAGGGATGTGACCATTGGTAGTGATGGCGTGTTGAGGATGCAAGGCCGAATTTGCGTGCCCAGTGTGGATGGGCTTCAGGATTTGATATTGGAGGAGGCCCACAGCTCGCGGTATTCTATCCATCCAGGTGCCGCGAAGATGTATCAGGATTTGAGGCAGCACTACTGGTGGAGGAGGATGAAGAAGGATATAATGGGGTTTATAGCTCGGTGTCTCAATTGTCAGCAGGTTAAGTACGAGCATCAGAGACCGGGCGGTGTACTTCAGCGGATGATTATTCCCGAGTGGGAGTGGGAGAAGATTACTATGGATTTTGTGAGTGGTCTCCCTCGGACTTTGAAGAAGTTCGATTCAATTTGGGTGATTGTGGATCGGCTGACCAAGTCCGCCCACTTCATTCCAGTATGTACTACTTATTCTTCGGAGTGGCTGGCAGGGATCTTTATCCGGGAGATTGTCCGATTGCATGGGGTTCCAGTGTCTATTATCTCAAATAGGGGTACTCAGTTCACTTCTCAGTTCTGGAGGACATTTTAGAGGGAGTTGGGTACGCAGGTAGAGTTGAGCACAACATTCCATCCTCTGACGGACGGGCAGTTCGAGCGCACTATTCAGATATTGGAGGACATGTTGCGTGCGAGTGTTATTAATTTGGGGGTTCATGGGATGAGTTTTTATCGCTTGCAGAGTTTGCCTACAACAACAGCTATCAGTCGAGCATTCAGATGGCTCCGTATGAGGCGATGTATGAGAGGCGGTGTAGATCTCTAGTTGGATGGTTCGAGCCTGGAGAGGCTAGGTTATTGGGGACGGAGATGGTTCAGGATGCTTTAGAGAAGGTGAAGCTGATTCAGGAGAGGCTTCGTACAGCTCAGTCGCATTAGAAGAGTTTTGCGGACCGGAAGGTTCGGGATGTGTCCTATATGGTAGGTGAGAAGGTCTTGCTAAAGGTTTCTCCCATGAAGGGTGTTATGCGGTTTGGGAAGAAAGGGAAGCTGAGTCCGCGGTTCATTGGGCCTTTTGAGGTACTTAGGAGGATTGGTGAGGTGGCTTATGAGCTTGCTTTGCCCCAGCTTGTCGAGCGTGCATCCGGTATTTCATGTATCTATGCTCCGGAAGTATGTTGGGGACCCGTCTCATGTATTGGACTTCAGCACTGTTCAGTTGGATGATGATTTGACATATGATGTGGAGCCAGTGGCTATTTTGGGTCGTCGGGTTCAAAAGTTGAGATCAAAGGATATAGCTTCAGTGAAGGTGCAGTGGAGAGGTCAGCCCGTGAAGGAGGCTACTTGGGAGACCGAGCGGGAGATGCAGAGCAGATATCCTTACTTGTTTGAGGCTCCAGGTATGTTTCTTGACCCACTCGAGGACGAGCGTTTGTTTTAGTTGGGGAGGATGTGATGACCTGGCCCGTCGTCATATGAGTTACCACCCTATTTCCCTCATCTTATGTTTCTCTATGCTTCATTATTGGTATTTGAGGTGATCGAGTCGAATTGGATTGGTTTTAGATGAAAATGAGACACTTAGTCTCTTTAAGGAAGGCTTGTTTTGGAAAAGTCAACCAGATGTTGACTATTGAGTTATAGGGCTCGGATGTGATTTTTGGTGATTCGGTTAGCTTCGGGAGATGATTTGTGGCTTAGGAGTGCGATCGGAATTGATTTTGGAGGTCTGGTGTAGAATTAGGCTTGAATTGGCGAAGTTAGTATTTTGGCGAATTTAGGTTGGTAGGTGAGATTTTGATCCGGGGGTCGGAATGGAATTTCGAGAGTTGCAGTAGTTTTGTTAGGTTATTTTGGATGTGTGTGCAAAATTTCAGGTCATTCGGAGGTGTTTTGGTCGGGGTTTTGACCAAATGCGTATTTCGGAAGTTTTTAAGAAACTTAGGCTTGAATCCGATCTGATTTAATGGTTTTAGCGTTGTTTGATGTGTTTTGATGATTGGAACAAGTTTGAATGATGTTTTAGGATGTGTTGGTGCCTTTGGTTGAGGTACCGGGGGCCTTGGGGTGATTTTGGATGGATAACGAGATGAAATTTGAGTTAAGGAATTGCAGGTGTTAGCTGGTATTTGATATTTTCGCTTCTGCGGAAATGGACCGCAGAAGCGGTTCCGCAGAAGCGTATGGAGGGTCGAAAAAGCAGTCCATGGCTTAGTAGGGTAGTTCCGTAGAAGCGGAACCTTTTTCGCACAAGCGAGTCCACAGAAGCGGATGGGCAATCGCAGAAGCGATTTATAGACTTATGATGAAGTTCCGCAGAAGCGGAAAGTATGCCGCAGAAGCGGCTTGGGATTTTAAATGAAATTTCGCAGAAGCGGTATCGCGGAAGCGGAGATAGGGACCATAGAAGCGGAAACCCCTGGTGCCAGAAGAGTTTTTAATGTTTATTTTGTTCCGCGAAGCTTATGTTATTTCCACCATTTTTAAGTGAGCTTGATTCGTCCAATGGACGGAATTGAAGGGGGATTTCGACTAGGTGTGATTGGAGGTAAGTTCCTTGGCCTAAATACATGAAATTATGATAAATTTAACATGGAAATTGGTTGAAATTCATCAAAAGAGAGTGAAGCTAGGGCTTGGGAACTTGATGATTTAAAAAATGGAATTTGAAGGGTCAAATGGACTTCGATTTTGGTAAATTTGATATGTATAGACTCGTGGCGAGAGGAGGAATCCGGTGATGTGAATTTTGTAATTTTTTGAGAAGTGGGCCCGGGGCTCGAGTTTTTCCAACTTCGTGATTTTCGATAATTTTTGAGTCTTTTCGATTGGGTTATGTTCCCTTAGCCTATTGTAATGTATTCCTTGTGATTTTGACCAAATTCTACGCACGAGGAGGTTGATTTGCGAGGCAAGCACAAAGCGAGCTAGGATTTCGGCCGGCTTGAGGTGAGTATTAGTTATAAATGATGTTCTCATGGTTTGAAACCCCGGATTTGCACTACGTGGTGCTATGTTGAGATGAGACACACGCTGTATGATGAGCGTGAGGTTTGTTGCTGTTGGGGATTCGGACTTGGTCCATCCCGATTGATGACTCTATTGTATTTTAGATTGAGACTTAATTAATATCAGTATATTTTGGGCTAGTTGCCATGTTTGGGGCCTTGTGTCGATCTGTAGAACCCTTAGGGGGTATGTTGTACTAGTTGACCTCACTTTACCTGTCGAAATCATACTCTCAGTCATGTTCTTAACTGTTAAACATAATATGAACAGGCTTTAAAAATTGATAAACCTAATGAGAAATACCTGAGGTTGGAAACCCTGTCTTAGCTGAGTGGGCCCGAGAGGCCAAATCTATATTGACTGAGAATGGTCAAGGACCTCATAGTGAGGGTATTTGATATATACCGGATAGGACTGCACGCCGCAGTAGTATATTATATGGATCGGACTGCACGCTGCAATAGTATATTATTTGGATCGGACTGCACGCCGCAGTGATATATTATATGGATCGGACTGCACGCCGTAGTAGTATAGCGCTTGGGCTGTGTGAGCCTCTCCGGAGTCTGCACACCCCCAGTGAGCGCAATCGACTATTATTATTAGATCGGGTTGCACGCCGCAGCAATTTATATATATATATATATATGGATCGGGCTGCACGCCGCAGCAGTATACTGTACAGATCCGGCTGCACGCCGCAGCAGTATAAGCAAATTACCGGACATTGAGAGGAGTAAATGAGTTGTGTACTAGTTTGAGGGATATTCACATGTTTTCTTTATTTAGCTGTTGTTTACTGCACTTACTCTTTTTATATAGAACTGTGTAGTGTTCTTACGAGTTTTCTTATCTTCAATCGTTATTTATTGCTATTACTCACTGAGTTGGAGTACTCACTTTACTCCCTACACCAGGTGTGCAGATACAGGTATCCCGGAGGCTTAGTTGAGTGTTTTGCTGCTATCCGGACTATCATCGGAGTTATCGAGGTAGCTGCATGGCATCCGTAGGACCCGGTTTCTCCCCGTATCCCTTTTATTTCCGCACTCTAGAGTTTTATATGTATAGGTTGCTACTCGATTGTATTTAGAGGCTCTAGACTCGTCACACCAGATCTTTTGGGAGTTGTATTGGTATTTTTATGGCTTTTCTGCACTGTTTTATCTATTACCACGGATTGAAATCATGTTAAACTGGTAATTTAACTCTATTAATTGGTAATGATCTTCGTACATGGGTTGAGAGTGTTGAATTGGTCGGGCTTGCCTAGCATGGTGTTGGGCGCCATCACGACCGGGATTTGGAGTCGTGACAGTTTTAGTTCAATCATATATTTCTGGATCTTTAGTATTACTATTTTGAAGATTAATTTGTATAACCGAGAAGAGTGCAATTAATTATTCAACTTGAGTAATAATATATATTTGTAATCGTGAGAGGCATTTATACCTTTTTGAGAAATAAAAATTGAAGAATAATAAATTCTACTATATAATAGAAATATTAAGTGAAGTCAAGATCCCAACACCTTTTATAATATTTGCGAAAAACAAAAATATTTACTATTGCTCTATTTATGCATTTTTATTTAGTTAATTTATAACTCAAATCTTTCTGATTTTCTCAAATAGTAATTAAAACAAGAAACATCCGTGGAATAGATAAACCAATCTCTGTGGGTTCGACATTGTCACACCTCCTTTTACGTGTTTTAATACTCCCCGTGAAGGGCATAAAAGTGTTTTTCCAATTAAAGGACAGTCGAAACGGAATTTATTATTATTTATTCAGAGTCGCCACTTGGGAGATTAATGGTGTCCCAAGTCACCGGTTGAATCCCAAACCGAGGAAAATATAACTCTGTTAACAGTCCGCGAACCAGAAATCCGGATAAGGAATTCTGTTAACCCGGGAGAAGGTGTTACGCATTCCCGGATTCCGTGGTTCTAGCACAGTCGCTCAACTGTCGTATTTGATTTTATTTGATTTCCATACATGTTCTATTTTTATGTGTCTTTTATTAATAACCCGCTTTTATTTTATTTATTATTTATTTTACAAGAATTACAACGTCGTGAAAATGTATCTCGAACTACGCCGTACCAGTACGCCCATGGCTTTTAACACATTTCAACTTCGTTGAGATTTGGATTTGGGTCACATAAACGTGCACCTGTATTTGGGAAGGTAATATTATTAACATACGCGCCTAAAGCGACTACGCGTTTATTATCTTTGGGGAAGACCGTGAAATTTGCTAAACGGTCCATCCCGAATTTCTAAGTATTTTTATTTAAGCAATTATTGAGGGCCCTGTAATTATGTATTTGATTTGATGAGGCTCGTCTCATTTTATTTATCAAAAAGCCAAACTAAAGTAGCTAAGTTTTCTATTTTTCGTCTCTAAAGGTTAATCAATCCGTGGATACAAATTCAATCTCAAATTCAAGTCCAGATTCAAACAAAAGGATAAAACCTTTTAGCTTGAACCTGCTACCTAATTCAAAACTCAATTATATATTTATGTATTAATTTCCCTATTTCTAACTATTTTTGCTTACAGTGGTTTTATTGAGTTTCAATGATAACTTTCAGTATTTCAACCTTGCTTGAATCAAAAACGTTTCCCAAACATGGGCCTAGAGCCCACGAAAAGCATACCCTAATTCTATTTGTCTTTTACTTATGGAATTTAAACGAAGCCCAACAGTATGTATATATGAGTCAGCTATCCATTTCCATCAAAACATCAACTATGGTTCTACTATTATTCTTGTTAGCATGTATATACAAGCCTGATTTACCATTTCTATACAAACGAATCATGAACACCTATTATCACTGTATTTTAATCGTTTGTGCCATTTCCCTGCTATCTTATGAGTTTAAAATTTTACACATGATCACCTTTCACTGAGAATTGACCATTTCAATTAAGCTAAATTACAACACACTGATTGACTAATGATTACCAAAGAAAAAATGCTGAAAATCTGGAAACAGTATATGACTACTAACTGGAGTCTCTATACGACTCAAAATAGGAACCAAGCAATTACAAATATCAGTAAAGCAGTCCGAAAAATTATATTCCAATTACAAACTTGACTATTCCTAATGAATACAAATTGTCTTAGCTAGATTATATATAAATCAGATTAGTACATATATATTGCTAAAAAAAACTTGAAACAGCAGATGAACATTCTATTCCATTGCTCAAACTCGAAACTACATCAGTGAGAATAACTGTGTACCTGAGCAGAAAATATGAGAAGAAAGAGAATTAGATCTCTAGGTCAGCAACAGCAATAGGAATCAGAACAACAATTCAATCACAGCTTCGCAACACCAGATTTAAACCAACAACAGAAGATATAGACCAGGAAAACAAACTATTGACCAATTCAAAATGAATTCACAGCTCTTCGATCACCAAAACCAAACAGAATCGAGATATAATTCTCAATTTGAACTAGAATCAATGAAACAGTGATATTCTAAGGATTTTCTGATAATTTCTAATTTTTTTATATTTTGAAGAGATGAATTTCAAAATTGGAAAGGAGAAATGGTATACTATTTGAGGGATATTTTCAGATTGCCAAACTTGTAAAATGAGGCATATTGATGCCTATTTATAGATTTAAAAATGGAGGAAATTTTGAATTTTATTAATTACACTATGGTCCCTCTTTTATTTCAGTTTGAACCTTATTCTTTTATTAGTTATTCAATTGACTACCGTTAGTTTATTAAGAATTATGCTAGTTACCCCACCTAGAACCTTCTAACCTTATGTAATTCCCTATTTGCCCCCACTTCACTTAAAGATCTACCTTATTGCCCTTTTTATATACCCAAACTACCCCCACTTCCTTAGGTTTATTACCCTTAACCCTTTTTATGTACCCAAACTACCCCTGAATTTAATTGAATTTACCAATTAACCCTCTACCTTTTTACTCTTTTCCCCCATGACCTACGAATTAATCTTCAGAATCAAGGTTTAATTGACTGCTAATTAACTAATCAAATCAAAAACTAGTCAGATACTACAATTAGAGATTTAACTAATGATTATGAACCTAACAGCTATAACCAAATCGACTAATTATTGTCAATTTAATCTAAAAACTAACAAATATCAGAATTGACTAATATCAAAAACAAAACAAACAATCACACTGGTTCAATTGCAAAAATCCAATTATACTATTTTTATATCAATTTATTACTAAAGCAACATTAATCAGAATCTACTTATAAAACCTAATATTAACATCTAATTACTAATTTATCAAACAGAAATTAAAAGATGCTATTTTAACAAAATCAGTAAACCCTAGTGAAACTAAACAAAAACAAATAACGGAAAATAGTTAAAGCAATCACATGCAAGAAGAAAAAGAAGCAGAAAAAGGAAGAAAATTTAGCTTTTATATTCCTTTTCTCTTTTTTTTTTTTTACTGGACAGTCCTTTAGACTTCAGGAAGAACAGGTTTGGAATTTTCTTGAATTTTTGTTCACCGGTGAAGCTTCAAACTGATTCGAGCCGACCCCGTTAGATTTGAGGGTCAAGATCATCAAAAATGGGTTGAGGGTGGACAAGAGGTTATATGGTGCGATTCTGGTTTGGTTTGGATGAAGTGGTGTTCGCCGGAGTTAGGGTTCGGACGATACCTTTTTAGATATTCGAGAAGAAGGAGGGGGATTCGAAGGAAAAGAATTAGACGGGTGGACTCAGGGGTTCGAGGTGGTTCTGGGGTGTTATTTGGGGGCTGGGTGGTGAAAGTGTCGTCTCCCGCTGGTAGGGTTCCAATGGGGATCGGAGAGGAATTGGGGGCGGCTAAAAGTTGAGGAAGAAGATGAAATATTGTAAATGATTTTTAGGGTTTTGTATTTGCTATATTAAAACATATCAATCGCCTCCCAGTCGTTGGATTAGTGAGAGTGAACGATTGAGATGGAATGGGTATTCTAGGCGACGTCGTTTGGTTTAATGAAATATCAACCCTGTCCGTTGGATTAAAACGATCAAGGGCTGTGATTGAAAGTCTTTAAACGTTGTCGTTTTATCTATTAAAGGGATTGAACCCAGCCGTTAGGTTGATTATTTTCAACGGCGCAAATTTAATTGCCCCAAAACGGGGTCGTTTGGTTATGTGGAAGGCTGACCGGGTAAGGGACTTTTGGTCCTGGACGGGTGCTTTATTGTTTCGGCTGGGGCGACTTGGATTTTATATTAGCCCAACTCAATTTTTCTTTTGTTTCTTTATTTATTTCTTTGTATTTCACTCTTGTATTTTCTTTTTGTGTTTTGTATTTTTATTTTCTTTTTTTCAATTTTATATATTTTTTCTGATTTTATTAAATTGTTAAACTAACTAAAACTAATTAAATTATAAAAATTTATTTGATAACTATTTTATAGTAATTTCCGATTAAAACACTAAAATACTATTTTTTGATTTTTCCTTAAATTATTTTTGAAATGAATTAATACTAAAAATTGTAAAATTAAAAATCCTAATGCATATGCATATTTTTTTGTAATTTTAGTATGAATTGTTATGCAACTAATTAACACAAAAATGCAACAAATATCAACAAAATTGTAAAAATAATAAAAAATTATTTTATTTGGATTTTAGGAATAATTTGCTTAGGGCAAAAATCACGTACTCACAGACATCTTTCTATATTATAATTTGATAGAGTACGAGTTTAATTTATACACACACCAGACACTCGTCAAAGTTTTGGCTACGTTGTCGGGGACTGGCGACATCTACTTCAGATTAATTGTTTTTTACTAATTTGGTAACTTATTATTATTATTATTATTATTATTATTATTATTATTATTATTATTATTATTATTATTATTATTATTGTTTCTTTTTATACTTTAACTATTAATACTAGTAACATTTTTTTTTAGTTTTCTCTTATTAATAATAATACTACTTACTGTTTTCGTATCATTTTCTTTCTTCATCTTTTTAATTTTTATTTTACTCTATAGTATCATATATTGTTTTTAGGATCCGATAGCTCTTTTCATTAAATACTGTATTTTCTATTTTTAATTAGTGTCACTAGTTATATTAAGTACTACTACTATTTTAAAATTTTATATATATATTTTTTCTTGTTGGTGTCACCACTACTATTTTAGGAGCTAAGTTTGATTTTCTGTCAAAAAACAAATCTTTGCTTTAAGGGTTTCAGGTAGTTTATAACTCGCTCTTCTACAAAAGAGTTGGAGAATTACGATCCAAAAACTAAAAAATCTCTTCGATTGTGCAGGAAAGGACAAACATCATCTCCTCAAAGTATAGATTGTGAAGAAATGGAGAATGAGGAACTTAACAACAACCAACTCCCGCCACATCAAGTAGAAGAACAATTTGATGAGGTAGCTCCACGATGTGACAGAATACTTAGATATTATGCAAGGCTAGATCAATTTGAAGGAGAATCAAGTGTGAGGAGACCGCCAATTGCAGCAAACAACTTTGAAATTCGCACAGTCTTGATTCAAACAGTTCAACAGTCTTGTCAGTTTAGTGGTGATGCGAGTGAAGATCCTCACACCCATTTAATTGATTTTCTTGAATTAGTTGAAACTTGCAGGTATAATGGGATCACAACAGATGCTATTAGGTTGCGGCTTTTTCCTTTTTCATTAAAAGGTGAAGCCAAAACATGGTTCCGAAGTCTACCAAGAGGTTCCATTACAACATGGGACCAAATGATTCAAAAATTTCTTAATAATATTTTTCACCTGCAAAAACATTTAAAATGAAGCAAGAAATCAATAATTTTATGCAGACAGATTCTGAATCTGTATACCAGGCATGGGAAAGAGTAGCAGCAATGTTAAGAAAATGCCCACATCATGGTATCCAAGACCCTGACATTTTATATATTTTCTATTACGGTCTTAAACCCTCTGCTAGAAATGTAATTGATGCAGCATCAGGAGGATCAATAATGGGAAAAACTACTGTAGAAGCAATGCAATTGCTTAATGAGATTTCGGAAAATGCTGTTCAATGGCCCTCATACAGAATGATTATCAAGAAAACAACATGAGTAAATTAAGTTGAAGCTTTGAATTCATTGACACAACAAATTGCAACCTTAACACAAAAAGTTGAGGCTTTTCAGATAGGTGCTCACACATCATCCCAACTTGAGAATTGTGATGTTTGTCAAGGTAATCATCCAAATCATGAATGTCAAGCTTCAACACAAAATGAGGAACAGGTAAATGTGATTTGTTATAGAAATAATTACTCATTTGGTAGTCCCATGGAACAAAAACATCCAGGTTTTCAATGGAGTAATCCTAATGGTGCTGAAAATCCTCAAAGATTTTTTAATCAAAAGCAGTAGGTACAGGGACCACCTGGTTTTAAAAATCAAAATAGAGGGAAACAAAGTTTTCACCAATATCATCAGCAGCCTCAAAGATCTCATCAACAAAGCCTTGAAGACCTGATGTACAAATTCATTAAGGCTACTGACGAGAAGGTTGAAAGTCAACATTCAGCTATCAAGAATTTGGAAATTCAGGTAATCCAATTAGCAACCCTCATGTCTGGACAATTTCAAGGTGCTCTACCAAGTAACACTGAGAAAAATCCAAAAGAACACCTCAAAGCCATCTCTCTACGATCAGGTAAATCTCTTGATGATCCATATGTAGATAGAGAAGGAAAGCCACAAGAAGTGGAAAAGGTAAATGAAGGTGAAAATAAAATAGAATCTAATTTTCCAAGAGAATAAAAGAATAAAGGGAAAAATGTACAAGAAAATAAATTGATGATAAATCCTCACTCTGTACCTCTCCCTTTTCCCCAAAATATGAAAAGAGAAAAGCTTGACAAACAGTTTTCAAAGTTTCTAGATATTTTGAAGCAACTTTATATTAACATACCTTTCACAGATGTTTTGACACAAATGCCTTCCTATGCTAAATTTCTTAAAGAAATTCTGTGTAACGACCCGACCGGTCGTTTTGAGCTCTAGCGTGTCGTTCAGCAGTTGTAAGTCATGAATAGCTTCATTTCAGGTATATTGACTTGTGCGTATGGTCCGAATTGAATTTCGGGAATTTCGGAGTCAAATTAGAAAGAAAATTTTCATTGCGGTAGCCTTAAGTTGAAGAAAATGGCTAAGATTGGAATTTTGAGTAAACGACCTCGGAATCGAGATCTGAAAGTTCCAGCAGGTTCGTACGATGATTTCGGACTTGGGCGTATGTCCGGATTTAGTTTTGGATAACCCGTGAGCATTTCGGCATATATTGTGGAAGTTAGTATTTTTGAAGAATTTCATAAATTTGGGTTGGAAGGCATTTCAGTGTTATAGATGTCCGTTTGAGATTTCGAGTCTGGGAATAGCTCTGTATGGTGATTATGTAGTTGGGAGCGCGATCGGAACTGAATTCAGATGTCCGGAGGTCATTTTGAAGTCATTTGGCTAAATATAGAAATTTGAAGGTTTTTGAGAAAATTTGACCGGAAGTGGAAATTTTGATATCGGGGTCGGAATGTGATTCCGAAAGTTGGGGAAAGTCCGTAATGTCGAATGTGACTTGTGTACAAAATTTGAAGTCATTCCGGAATGATTTTGGTAAGGTTTGAGACACTTAGTCTCTTTTTAAGGAAGCTTAAGTTGGAAAAGTCAACCAGATATTGACTTATGTGTTAGAGGGCTCGAAATGCGAATTTTATGGTTCAGATATCTTCGTTAGGTGATTTGGGACTTAGGAGCGTGTCCGGAATATTTTTGTGATGACCGGTGTAAAATTAAGCTTGAATTGGCAAAGTTAGTATTTTGGCAAATTTCGGTTGATAGGTGAGATTTTGATGAGAGGGTCGGAATGGAATTCCGAGAGTTGCTGTAACTCCGTTATGTCATTTTGGACTTGTCTGCAAAATTTGAGGTCATTCGGACTAGTTTTGACGTATTTCGGCATCGGATGTGAAAGTTAGAAGTTTCAAAGTTCATAGGCTTGGATTCGAGGTGAATTTAGTATTTCTGTGTTGGTTTTGGTGATTGGAAGAAACAATTAAATTTGTGTCATATTATGGGACTTGTTAGTATACTTTGTTGGGATCCCATGAGGCTCGGATAAGTTTTGGAAGAGTTTTTGGAAGATTTTGGCGTTTTGAGCATAAGCATGTAATGATCTAAAGGCTCATTTTTAGTTCTAGAGATCCAAATTTAATTTCGAGACTTCCGAAATTTTGATAATGAATTATAGGACTGATCTGGTAATTTTGGTTTAATTTCATCAAGTCGCGATTGGGTTTTTGACGCGAAATGTGAGTTAATTGTTTAACGAGTGAAATGAGTATCGCACTAGGCAAATGAGCTCTGAATTGAGTTTCGATTGAAGGGTTGTGTTCGTATTATTATTTATGACTCATATGAACAATAATCGTCTAATCCCGAGTTCGTATGATGGAGTTAGAGCCATTTTAGTAAAAAATGGCTTTGCTGCAATTTAAATTGGCTGCTTGTGTATTTTTTTAGCAGCAGTGAATAGTAACCCGCACGTGAACAGTAACCGCGTGGGTGAACAGTGACCACGCGCGTGAACAGTACCGCGCGGGTGAACAGTAATTCCGAAAAAATTGGGGCATTGAGTTTATATCCGATTTTGGGTCATTTTTCCACCATTTTCAGTCATTTTGAGAGTTTTTGGACGGGGATTGGAGGTAAGTTTTATGAGTTAAATACATGATTTTATTGAAGAATCATCCTTGAAATCCATGAAAACATAGCCAAATTATAATAAATTAGGGTTTGAGATTGAAATTCTAAAATGGTGATTTGAGGGGGCAAATGGACTCCGATTTTTGTGAATTTGGTATGTATAGACTCGTGGCGAGATAAGGATCGTATTGATGTAAAAATTTCTGAGTTTCGAGATGTGGGCCCGGGGCTCGGGTTTTGCCAAATCCGTGAATTTTGATATTTTTCTATTGTTTTCGATTGGGTATTGTCTCTTTAGTGTAATGCAACATATTCGTTGTAATTTTGGACAGATTCATCACGCGAGGAAGCAAATTCAAAAGGCAAGTGCATCGCGGAGTAGTCTTTTGGCCGTCTTGAGGTGAGTAATGATTTTAAATGATGTCCTGAGGGTTTGAAACCCCGGATTGCACAATGCAGTGCTATATTGAGGTGAGACGTGCGTTATATGACGAGCGTGGGGTCATTTGCTATTGGGGATTGTGACTTGGTCCATCTCGGTTGATATTTTATCGCGTATTTGATGAAGACTTGTTGTTTTTCACCATAATTTGGGCTTATTTCCATATTTGGGCTTCGTGCCAATTATTTGAAATCCTTTTGTGAATTTCCATCACTATTTTCCTCACTAATTGAAATATTATTTGAACACAGTCCAATTGAATTATACTATTTCATAAACTCTGCTACATTTATACTCAACTTGAGATTTAAATGATGTTTATAATGTTGTTTGAGCTGAGCACCATTGTTTTACTAATGCCCAAGGGGCTTATGATTA
>MU783382.1:114309-129834 GCA_026770625.1 Nicotiana glauca
TTTTGAGCTGATTGGAGATTTTGCCATCGTAGCTGAGCAATGTGACCGCCAGCGTTCGCGGCACCGTATCTTTTCCTTTGATTCTAAATTCCAATAATTATATTACTGGTCTTATAGTAGTGTTTAGATTCCTTAGATGCTCATGACTTGTGACACCCCGATTTCGGGCTGAGTTGGGCTGGTTCCCCGTTTTATCATTTTTCTTCCGCATTTATGATAATGTTATCTATGGTTTTGACTCATTCGTGTTAAGTAATTGTTAAAAGAGGTATTGTTAATCTGTTGGCTGGCCTTGTCTTCACAAGAGGCACCATCACGACCGGATTTGGGATTTTAGGTCGTGACATTCTGTTAAGTAAAAGAAAATTGGAAAACGTTTCGGTGGTTAAGCTCACAGAAAAATGAAGTGCTATACTTCAAAATAAGCTTCCACAGAAACTTGGTGATCCAGGAAGTTTTACAATTCCTTAGCAATGAATATTGTCGTACTTTGAAAAAGGGAGATAGAAAGAATGATTCAAGAAGGGATAATTGTGGTCCAGAACAGTGACACCCAGAATATCGCGCAGAATCCTTTACCTGCACATGGTGATGCACACTTTGTGGGGAAGATGCATGGTGACAGGGAGTATGAGAAACCTCTTGAGAACTTGCTGACTGAAGTTAATGATATTGAAATTGGTGAAGGTCCTAGTAATTTTGATGTGCAACCTAGTGGCTAAGATGTCGAGCTTGGTAATTGGAAAGACACTCCTCTATTGGCTAGCCAGGGAGGAGTTTTGGTGGTTTATTTTCTTGTCACTTATGTTTTTCGGGTCATTTCAGGGTTGTAATTCGGACATTGTCTTGTGGCTCAAACCCTTCTGCTTCTTATTTTTCCTAGTTCGTTTAGTGGTAGTCACTCGTCTAGTGTTATCTAGGATTATTCTAGGGTTGTAACCCATGTCTATTTTGCTAATTTTGTTCAAACCCTTTTCACAATATGTCTAATTCAATCTCCTATTTTCTATTAGTTCTGGTCAGTTTTTGTTTACGATACTTTTCCTTTTATAGTTCTTTTCATGCTGAGTCTAGTGACATGACATGCACGCATAATTCTCAGCCTGATCTTGAAAGTTAGTCTGATCATGAAGCAATGACACAGTTTTGAATATGATAAAAGGATATATTTGAGGAAAAAAGTAAAGATTCACGTATTCTGAGATAACCTGAAGATTGAATTGAGTGAAACTGAGGCAGTTAGTCTTGGAAATCAAGAGGTTGATAAGAGCATATAACAAGGAAATGTCTCTCAAGCAGTTTGAGGTAGATCAGCTGAAATGCATTCTTCCACATCAAGGTAAGGTTGAGTCAAGTCGGCTTCGAACTGGCCAGGGTCAATCATTGGGACAAAGGTATTGCCCATTGGCACTTTCTCTTGGTGTTGATGCCATCAATAGATACTATGTGTGATTTCTTTGCTTATCTTCAATTGCATGTTTGCACTTGGCATTTTTAAAGTTTGGTATGACGAAGGCATTTTATTCTGCTACCCAAACACTTTCATCTTTTGCTACCCCTTTTGAGCCTTAATTTATTTTGTTACATACCCCTATTTTGGAATCAGAAGTAGAGTTAGGAACTAGAAAAGAAAAAGAAAATAGAAAAGGAAGAAAAAGGAAAGAAAAGAGAAAAGGAAGAAAAAGAAAAAGAAATAAAGAGAAAAAAAAGAAGAAAAAAGAAAAAGAAAGAAAAAGAAAAAAAACCAACTCTGTGTTTGAACTACGTTCGCCTGATTTCACCCCAAGATACGTAGGAAGCCTTACGGTTCGGTCACACCAAATAAAATATTTCATAATCCCCCGAAGTCAAGAATTGGGAAGATTTTCTTAGAAATCCCATCAAGCAAAAATCCAAACAAAAAGCAAAAATCAAAGAAAAAAAATCCCCAAACTCCAAGAAACTGGGGCAGAAGTTTTAATTTTGCAAAAGATCTTATTCAAAAAGTTGTATTTTTGCCTTTCATCTTAAATTATTTTGAGCCTTCATGCCACATTTTCTTTCCAACCCTGTCCAAAAGCCTACAATACGGTCCAAAGAAAGACCTTCCGACCAATCTTTGAGGATGCCAAATAAAGTGTGTGGTAAAAGCATGATCTTCTTGTATCATGGGTAATACCTTGTTCTTAGCACAAAGAGAGAAAATGATAAAATGAGAGAGTCTTATCGGTAAAAACCCTCATAGGCACCATAAGGTGACGATGAGTTGAGAAAAAGAGCAAAATGAGAGAGGCTTGATGGTGAAAACCCTTCAGGGCACTACAAGTCGACTGAGGATTGTGGGTCAGATGGGACAATTGGAGCGTTGAAGCCCAGTTTCACAGCTTAGAGGCATAATAAGAGTTGAAAACTAGACTCGCTTGACATATCAGGTTGCTTAATCCAAAAATGCATGTCATGGTTAGTGAAGATGGCCTTCAAATCAGATTAATTTCTACTTTGTTCTTTTTCCCAGGTAAAAATATTTTCTTGTTAGATACCATCTTTTCTTGTTTTCTCTTATTTTATTCCTCTTGTTTTGTTTGAGACCCTTTTGAGTCTGTTTTTATCGAAACAAGTGAGAAATGACTTCAGAATTTTACCAGCTTTCCAGTTGCACAAAGCTGAATTTGGCCTAGCACATCAAGTGGCATAAGTCATGGAAAGTGGCATGCGCACTGATTTGATAACAATTGACGTGCTTTGAGATTCATGTAAAATGCAAAGGTTCGGTAAATGTCAATTCATGAGAAGAATGCAACATATAGAGGATATTGGGCTCGAATGGATCGCATGTGTTTAATGTGATAACGGTTGATAGAAAATGGTTAGTCAATAACAGGCAAGGTCTCCCAAGTTAAAGTCCAAGTTGATAAGGACAAGTGCAAGAGAAATCGCCCTCGTAATCAAGGCCACAAACTAACCACCATGTTTTGAACTTACAAGTTTTCTTTATCTGAAACAGGGATGAAGGCTATGTTCATATCAAAGCTTGGAAGCTTGAATTTTTCAGGTGTAATGCCCCAATTTTGCTTGCGCAAAAGCTATTGAGAAGATCACACATCACCCCTAGGAGACGCACTTCCTAGTTTGAGTCATTGAAGTTTCACCCCTAGGAGACACACTTCCTAGTTTGGGTCTTTCAGGTTATATTTTTGTTTTAGGAGATGCACTTCCTAAATTGAGATTTTACCCCTAGGAGGCGCACTTCCTAGTTTGGGTCATTTAAGCTCATTCTTAGGAGATGCACTTCCTAGTTTGAATCATTGAAGTTTCACCCCTAGGAGATACACTTCCTAGTCTGGGTCTTTCGGGTTATATTTTTGTTTTAGGAGACGCACTTCCTAGTTTTGGGTCATTTAAGTTCATTCCTAGGAGACGCACTTCCTAGTTGAGTCATTCGAGTTTTATCCTTAGGAGAAGCACTTCCTAGTTTTTGGTCATTCGAGTTTTATCCCTAGGAGACGCACTTCCTAGTTTGGTTCATTGAAGTCTCACCCCTAGGAGACGCACTTTCTAGTTTGGGTCATTTAAGTTCATTCCTAGGAGACGCACTTCCTAGTTTGAGTCATTGAAGTTCCACCCCTAGGAGACGCACTTTCTAGTCTGGGTCTTATAAGTTATATTTTTGTTTTAGGAGACGCACTTCCTAAATTGAGTTTTACCTCGAGGAGCCGTGGGAGGTACTCACTTTGAAAAAGGCGTTATGTGATTCAGGTGCTTCAATAAATCTAATGCCTTTTTCAATTTTCAGGAAATTAGAACTTGGTGAAATGAAAGATACTGGTGTGTCTCTTCAATTAGCTGATCAAATTACTAAGAGACCAAAAGGAATTATTGAAAATATTCTTGTCAGAGTTGACAAATTTGTATTTTCAGTAGATTTTATAGTGCTTGAAATGGAAGAAAATACCGAGGTACCATTAATTTTAGGTAGACCATTTCTCGCAACAGGGAGAGAAATTATTGATGTTCATCAAGGACAATTAATATTGCGAGTTAATGAGGAAAGAGTGATTTTTGACATGCAAAAAATGATGAAATTTCCTGGGGACGAGTCATCATCATCTTGTTTTCAAATTGACTTACTAGATGATCTTGTAGATGAATACAAAGATAATCAGTTAATTACTGATTCATTGGAGAGATGTTTGGCTAGGTCAGGTACCATAAGTGATGATAACCTCGTAATTAGAGAACAAGCTGAAATTCTAGAAAAAGAGTCAGAAAATGAGAAAGTCTCACAAGAAGAAGTTCAATTAAAAATTGAACTCAAAGCACTTCGTTCTCATTTAAAATATGTGTTTCTTGAACCTGGATTATTTCCAGTAATCATTTCATCTTCTTTGACTATAGAACAGGAAAGCAAACTAATTAGAGTCCTGAGAAAACACAAACAGCCTTAGGTTGGACTATAGCTGATATCAAAGGAATCAGTCCAGCTATTTGCATGCATAGGATTCTTATGGAGAATGATTATAAGCCAATAGTCCAATCACAAAGGAGACTAAGCCCAGCAATGCAGGAAGTCATCAAGAAAGAAGTGGTGAAACTTCTAACAGCAGGTAGCATTTATCAAATATCTAATAGTCCATGGGTAAGTCCTGTATAGGTAGTACCAAAGAAAGGAGGTATGACAGTAATAAAAATGAAAATAATAAACTCATACCTACTAGAACAGTCATAGGATGGAGAGTCTGTATTGATTACAGACGACTTAATGATGCCACAAGGAAAGATCATTTTCCTTTGCCCTTTATTGATCAAATACTTGAAAGAGTTGCAGGCCATGGTTTTTACTGTTTTCTTGATGGATATTCTGGGTATAATCAGATACCAATTACTCCATAAGATCAAGAGAAAACCACATTCACATGCCCCCAAGGTACGTATGCTTACGGAAGAATGCCATTTGGACTATGCAATGCTCCTGCTACATTTCAGCGTTGTATGTCGGCAATTTTCTCAGATATGACTGAAAAGTTTCTTGAAATATTTATGGATGATTTTACACTTTTTGGTAAGATATTTGAAGATTGTCTCTATCATTTAACTTTGGTGCTTAAAAGATGTGAAGAGACAAATTTAGTTCTTAATTGGGAAAAATATCATTTCATGGTAACAGAGGGAAGTGTTTTAGGACATAAAATTTCTGCTAAAGGGATAGAAGTTGATAAGGCTAAAATTGATCTTATAGCAGAATTACCCCCTCCTACCACTGTTAAAGGCATTAGAAGTTTTTTAGGGAATGCAGATTTTTATAGAAGGTTTATAAAAGATTTCTCAAAAATATCAAAACCTCTGACTAACCTACTGATGAAAGATGTGCAGTTTGAATTTTCAGATGATTGCAAAAAAGCATTTAAGATTCTCAAGGAACATTTGACTAATGCTCCAATTGTTGTTTCTCCTGATTGGAGCGAACCATTTGAAATAATGTGTGATGCAAGTGATATAGCAGTTGGAGCGATATTGGGACAAAAGAGAGAAAAGATTTTCAGGCATATTTACTACGCCAGTAGAACCCTCAATAAAGCTCAAAAGAATTATGCTACAACTGAGAAGGAACTACTTGCTGTAGTATTTGCATTTGACAAATTTTGTTCCTATTTGACAGGAACAAAGGTTACAATTTATATTGATCATGCAGCTTTAAATTATCTCTTAGCAAAGAAAGATGGTAGACCCAGATTGCTAAGATGGATACTCCTTTTGCAAGAATTTAATCTTAAAATAAAAGATCGAAAAGGTTCTGAGAATCGGGTAGCTGATCATTTGTCTCATTTGGAAAATCCTCCTACTGAGATAAAAGATATCAAAGAGGAATTTCCTGGTGAACATATATTTTCAGTCACAATCGTTATAAATCGACAACCTTGGTTTGTTGATATTGCCAACTACTTGGCTGGAGGATGGATTCCAAAAGATTTTTCTTATGAACAAAAGAAAAAACTTAAAAAAGAAGCAAGACATTATTACTAGGAAGATCCTTACTTGTTTAAATTTTGTGCAGATGACATAATCAGGAGGTGTGTATCGGAGATAGAAATGAACAATATTTTAAGTCACTGCCATGATGGGGCTGCATGAGGACACTATGGAGGAAGAAAGACAGCAACCAAAGTACTTGAAGTTGGCTTTTTCTGGCCTACTCTATTCAAAGATACAAGGAATTATGTCGCCACTTGCGATAAATGCCAGAGAATCGGTAACATTTCAAAAAGGGATGAAATGCCTCTTAATTCTATTTTCGTGTGTGAAATCTTTGATGTTTGGGGCATTGATTTTATGGGTCCTTTTTCTCCTTCAATTGGCTATGAATATATTTTGGTAGCTGTTGACTATGTTTCAAAATGAATAGAAGCAATTGCTACTAGAAAAAATGATGCTCATATTGTTTGTGCTTTTCTCAAGAAAAATATTTTTTCTAGATTTGGAACTCCACGAGTTATAATAAGTGATCAAGGAACACATTTTATAAATAGACAATTTGCTAGTTTATTATTAAAATATAGAGTAACTCATAAAATAGGAACCCCATATCATGGTCGAACAAGCGGGCAAGTAGAAGTTTCCAACAGAGAATTAAAAAGAATTTTAGAAAAAACTGTTGGTTCTTCTCGAAAAGATTGGTCTTTAAAGTTAGATGACGCTTTATGGGCATACAGAACTGGTTTCAAAACTCCCATAGGCACATCTCCTTATAGACTAGTTTTTGGAAAATCTTGTTATTTACCTGTAGAATTAGAACATAAAGCATATTGGGCTATAAAATTGTTGAATCTAAACTTGCCAGATGCAGGTAAAAATCGTCTATTGCAGCTTGATGAGTTGGAAGAGTTCAGGCTTACAGCATATGAAAATTCTAAATTGTACAAGGAAAAGACAAAATAATGGCATGACAAGCTCATCCGCCATAAAGATTTTAAAGTTGGAGATCATGTTCTGTTGTACAATAGCCGATTGAGATTATTTTCAGGAAAGTTTAAGTCACGCTGGACAGGACCGTATACAGTAACAGGAGTGACCCCCTATGGTGCCATTAAATTACATCATGCAGATGGGGGACAAATTCAAAGTAAACGGTCATCGTTTGAAGCCTTATATCAGCAGATTCTTCGACAAACAGGCTTCAACAATTCTTTTTGCCTAATTTTTAAAATAAGTCGAGCTGGCGACGTTAAACTCAGAACTAGTTTCTTCCCCTCTCTTTAATCGTTTACGTAATTATTAGTAGTAACATATAATATTTCCTTTTGGTATATATATATATGTGTGTGTGTGTGTGTGTGCGTATGTAGTATGTATTAATATATTTTGCCATGATAAAGAAGCTCTCCATGATTTCAACAATGAAAGTTTTCTCATATCATGAAAAAGAACATTTTTTTGCCATAATCTTGTCTTTGTTATATGAGAGAAACCTTGAGAAGCCAAGAAAAAAGGAAATGAGGCTAGAATCGAAAAAACAAATCAGGGAAGCTCCTTTATCTCCTTTTACTTTTAATTTATTTGTCATGAGGACATGACATTATTTAAGCTAGGGGGCAGAGGAATATGTTAGTTATATATGTGTTTCTTTTAAGTTTTTTTTCGGTTAAATATAATATATATATATATATATATATATTTTAGAACTGAAAAATATGTTTCTAGTAAAATTATAAAAATAAAAAAAATAGATAAACTGAAAAAAAATTGAGTTGCCTTATTCTTAAGGCAACTTATTTTATGTACTTCCATGGATTTCTTGTTCAGTTCTTTGCCATGGTCGTAATATTTTGAACTGGACATTTTTTAGGACTTTTAGTTGTTTTAACAAGTTTTGGTAAATAAGTTGGTTAAACTTGATTTGACTTGAAAAGCATGAGACTTAGAAAAGACGAATTTGATTAAGTATTATTCATGGGTTTTATGATTACTTTTCTAAGCTCATACTTACTTCTTGGTGATTGAAATCATAGTTTTTGTTGGTTCCAAGTGTACTATGCGGTTAACTTATATTGTCTAGTTCTCCTGCTTATTTGGAAATCTAGAACTTGCCTTAAATGTGGTTTAAAGCGAAATTCTAGGTATATCTTTGAGTTGTGAAATGAAAGTAGGCCTTCTTTGTTGAGCCATAGACTAATTAACCAACCTTGATGATCTTTATCCCTAGTTAGCCCAGTTGAGCCTGAATAAATTATCTCTTCTTTTGTTGGTCCTCAAGCTTTAACCCTTAGCCTGTTTGTTGTTACGACTTACTATTTGTTCATCCAATTCCCTTTGGGCACTTTAAGAGTTGATCTAAATGTAAAAATCTTGGCGTGGGGTGTAATTGTGGAAAGAACTGATGAAAGAACAATTATTTGAGCTTGTTGATCTCTTGAGATGTTTTTTATGAGAATTAAAAAAAAGGTTGCTTATGAAATTCTGACCAAAAAAAAAACTTACAAAAGAAAAGGGAACAACGAAGGGATATTGTCAGTTCCATTCAAATAAAAATATATATATGAAACTTATGAATTGGGTTTTAAAAAGGGAGGTCGATTGCTTAAAAGAATATGGAAGACAATCGTGCTTGAGCGGTAAAGGTAAAAGTGTAGTGCCTACAGGGAATTTGAGTCACTATTATCTATATGTATCCTTCCATTTCCTAAGCCTACATTACAACCTTGTAAACGTCCTACATTATCTCAACTCAGAGACTCTTATATTAGTAGAGAACCACATAATAGTCAAGCTTATGGCAATTTTCAGTAGCTTGAGGTACTTCTTTGTTGAGAGTGAGCGAATTTTTCTATTCATGCCCTTCTCTGTTATTTATCTATCCATTGTGTGATCTATGGGCATATCTCTTCATGTAGTGAGACACACTTGGGATTAGAAAATATTGTAATTTCGATTCTCAAAAAGTGAATTTGAGTACGGTTAAAGGTTGTCTAAACTAGTGAATTGGTCTTCGTCAATTCTTCTCTTTCAAAACCTCTCATGATTTCACTTATGTATTTAGTTACTATGTTCATTTATTTTCTTTTCTCGAGGACGAGTAAAATTTTAAGTGTGGGAGAATTTCATAAGTGCATTTTACCTGATCTTAACAACATAATTTATCTCATAAAAATATATAAATTATCATGTTTCCTCCATATTCTTAACTTTATTTTGCAGGAATAATTATAGAAGAATTGTTGTACGCAGCATGAAAAAAGAAGAAGAAGAAAAATACAACAAAGAAGTGTGAAATCGAGCTACGATTCATTATTGTCGTGACAATGCACCAAATCTAGATTTGCCATGGTGAAATCGACGAAATCTAAACTTCAAATTAGGAATTCTCATATCTGCAAAATCTAGATTTTCCATGATGAAATCTAGCACCAAATCGAGAAGTCATCATGAAATTTTCTTATATAAGAAGATGTTGCTGATCAGAGGAGAAGGGGAAGGGAGTGGAGAGAAAGCTTAGAGCTAGAAGTCTGAATCAAAATTCTTAAAACGCTTCTCTGTTTTATTTCTTTCACTAGTATCGAGTTATCTTTTCTTTAAAATCACAATAGTGGTTTAGTTGTTGTTTATAAATAAATTCCAGTGTAGGAAATTACTCTAGTTACTGCTTTTAATTAAATAGGGGGAATTATTCTTCTTGAATATTTCTTTCTATTTTCTTATTTAATGGACAAGTATATTTCCATTGTTAGTACTAATTCCTATATGGAGTAACTTTTCTTGTGTTGGGAGAAAGACGGATCTTAATATTTCTATATAATAGTAGATATTGTTCCTCAAATTCACATGCTTGAGCTAGAGCTTATTTAACTTTTATCTGCTTTTACAGTTAGACGTTATTTAATTTATTAACATCTATCTATCTTGTACTACATATTAACTGCTTATTAATTCTGTAATCGAGATAGGCGGAAGAAATAATATAGTTAAATGTAGCATTGATAAATGTTAATATTTATTCAGTAACATCTATCTCTTTTATGTTATAATTAATTTTACACTTATTTGTAATCGAGGGAGGCGAATGGTGCAATAATTAGTTATAACAAGTAGGGTAACCTAAAGGGACTTACTATCAAGAGCGTGTTTTAGTTCAATCATATATTTCTGGTTCTTTAGTATTACAATTTTGAAGATTAATTTGTATAACCGAGAGGAGTGCAACTAATTATTCAACTTGAGTAATAATATATATTTGTAATTGTGAGAGGCATTTATACCTTTTTGAGATCTAAAAATTGAAGAATAATAAATTCTACTATATAATAGAAATATTAAGTGAAGTCAAGATCCCAACACCTTTTATAACATTTGTGAAAAACAAAAATATTTACTATTGCTCTATTTATGCATTTTTATTTAGTTAATTTACAACTCAAATCTTTCTGATTTTCTTAAATAGTAATTAAAACAAGAAACGTTTGTATAATAGATAAACCAATCTCTATGGGTTCGACATCTTTCTATACTATAATTTGACAGAGTAATTTATACACACACCAGACACTCGTCAAAGTCCCTACAGGCGAAGTACTTCGCCAGTCCATACGATGCCCCGAGATGACTAACAATGAGGCCGAGTATGAGGATGTGATCGCAGGTCTAAAGTTAGCCATCAAATATGGTGCACGACGACTCGTCCTCCATTGCGACTCTCAACTCGTCGTAAATCAGGTTACCGGGACTTTCCAGAGCCTTGTTACCGGCAAGTACTGTATATCCTGTTGTATCTTTAGAGGCTCCGTAGACAGTAAATGTGGGTTACGAACTTATGTAAATATGTATTTTGTATGTCGGGCGACACAAGTTGTAAACCTCATTAAATAACCATGTATGCTATGTTTGTTTTGTAAAAAGGTGTTTTAATTATAAATGGCTAATTCCTTGGACTCATGAGCAGTGCAATTGTGGGGTGACACGTGGGATAGGAAAGGCACCCAGGTCCGCTTGACTGCGGCTACCCGGTCGGGCGCCGGTCGTGCCCCGCGGTTTTGGGGCGTGACAGTATCCTGGGGTGGAACTTCAATGACATATTGTGGGAATGTAAATGTGCATCCTAATCTGGGAGTCTCGTTGTGCCCGAGGTAGGCCTCGCGACATGTTGATTTGGAGGATTTCTGTCACAACCCAAACCCGGTCGTGATGGCTCCCAACCATATATCTAGGCAAGCCTGACCAATTATCACCCACGAACCCAACCTGATAACTCATTATTGACAATTTAAGGGAATTAACAGTTTAAAATAATAAGCCGATGTTTATAATAAAAACAATACGGAACAGACTAAAACATCTGAAGAAATACTCCCAATAGAATCTGGGGTCAAAAGTCTACAGCGTCTAAATAACGGAGTAACAAATATTCGAAAATACATAAGTCTGGAATGCGGAAATAAAACTGAATAAAATGGGAGAAGTCGGGTCCTGCGAACGTCAGGCAGCTACCTCGACAACTCTGATAAAACTCTGATAGACAGCGACTACTCAACTAAGTGTCTGGAACACCTGAATCTGCACACATGGTGCAGGGAGTAAAGTGAGTACTTCCAACTCAGTGGTAATAGACATATATAATGACTGAAAGTGGAACAGAAAAGACGATCTGATAGGTCTTCTTGATCAACACTTCCAGCCTCGATATCGTCCCCACGGTTATCCTTGTGCACAGAAATCCCAAAGTCACCCATCACATTCCAGGTACCCAGCTCCTCAAAATGCCCAGCTATCCCCTCAAGCTTATCGAAAATACCCCGAATCAGGTTTTCGGCCCAATCCAGCATTTAAAAATGAGAGGTTACGGAAGAAGAAAACCCCCACTCCGTTGGGAGAATCATATGCCAGTATTTTCCAGAGGTTAAGGACATTGGATATGTTAGAGCCGATTCAGATAAAAACGTTGAACTCTCTTCTAAAGAAGTTTGATCCTTCTCAAAAGTGTGCATACTACTCAGGTGCCCTGGGGCATGACATAGAGAAATGTTGGAAGTTGAAGAAGGCAATTCAGAAGCTTATTGATGCAAGAGACATTGTCGTGCAAAGTCCAGATGCAGTAAACACTAGCCAAAGTCTATCTCCTGTGTATAATGAGACACATATGGTGGGAATGATTGATCGTGAGAATGAGCCGGCAGAAGAAACCCAAAAGCAGTTTGCTGAGAGCAACGTGATGAAGGCTTGTGAAAGTTCCAGTAACCTTGGTGTGAAATTCAGTGGCTAAGATGCCATGATTGGTAATTGGGAAGACGCTCCATCTCTTGGAGTTTTGGTGGTTTATCTTGTTGTCATTTTTGTTGTCCGGGTTATCTCAGGGTTGTAATCCAGACATTGTCTTGTGACTCAAACCCTTCTATCTTTTCACTTTGTTTTGTTTAGTCATAATAGCTTGTTTAGTGTCGTCTAGGTTTGTAACTCTAGTCTGGTTTGTTTGTTTTGTTGTTTAAACCCTTCTATCGTCAAGCTAATGCAATTCTCTGTTTCCCGCTATTTCTAGTCATTTTATTCGGTTCCTTTCTCCTTTTACAATTCTTTTCATGATGGTTCTAACGACATGACACGCACGCATAATTCTCAGTCTGATTTTGAAAAGTCAGTTTAGTAATGAAGCAATGAAATAATGTTGAAGATGTAAGGACATTCAAGGGAAATAAGTAAAGACATTTTGAGATCACTTTGAACCCGAATCAAGTGAAATTGGGGGCAAATAGAACATAAAGAAATACTGTTGAAATGCATCATGCCACATCGGTTTGAAATCAAAAGCAAGAGTGCCCCAAGTCTACAGGGACCGCTCGTGGTACCGAGATTATTGTCCAATGGTGCTAGAAAATTGACAAATAAAGAAGGCAAATATGTGAGTCAATCAAAAGGTGTTTAATTGCGTAGTTTGTACTTGGTATGTTTTAAAGTTTGGAATGACGAAGGCATTTTATTCTGCTATCCAAACACTTTATCCTTTGTTACCTCTTTGAGCCTCAATTATTTTCTTGCATACCCCTCTTTCAGAATCAATAATAAGACTCGCAAGCTCGAATGGGGAAGTAAGTGAGGAATTAAGAGAAAAAAATAGTGAGGAAAGTGAAAGAAAAGAAGAGAAAAGAAAAGAAAGAAAAGAAAAGCAAAAGAGAAAAGAAAAAGAAAGAAAAGAAAAAGAAGAAAAGAAGAGAAAATAAAAGAAAAAGAAAGAAAAGAAGAGAAGGAAAAGAAAAGAAAGGAAAAGAAAGAAAAATAAATAGGAAGAAGGAAAGATCGCAACAATAAATGTAGTTGCCTGAACTACGTTTGACTTGATCCTGAAAAGGTATGTAGGCAGCCTCTCTCTGAGGTTCAGTCATACCAAAGAAAAGTCCAAAGATCCCCAAGAAGGAAACTGGGGCAGAAGTTGTGGTTGTTGGGAGAAATCTGATTCCGAAAGTTGTAATTTTGAAGCCATGATAAAATTGTTTTGAGCCTTTAACACCTTTTTTTCTAATCCCATCCAAAAGCCTGCATTACGGTCCGAAGAAAGACCTTCTGATCAGTCTTCAAGAAATGCCGAGTCAAGCGAGTAGAGGTGAATCATATCACGGTCCACACTCCGGTCCAAACGAAGGAAATGAAGAATGAGAGATTCTTGTTGATGAGAACCCTCACGGGTACCCCAAGGCGATGAAAGCTGAGAGAAATCAAAATGAGAGTCTTATTGGTGAAAACCTTCACGGACACCATAAGACGACGGTGAGTTGAGAGAAAAATCAAAATGAGAGAGGCTTGATGGTGAAAACCCTACGGGCACCACACGTTGATTAAGGATGATAGATCAGATCGGGCAAGTGGAGCATTAAAGCACAGTTTCACGGCGAAAAGGTGCAACCAGAGCTGAACATCAGATTTGCTAAATAGAGTAGGCTGTAGGTGCATGTCAAGATCGCTAGAGTCGGTACCTACATCTGACTTGCTACTACGTAGGTTTCTTGTTAGGAATCATCTTTTTCCATTATCCTCTACTCAGTTCCTCGTGTCCTGTCTACTCTCTGTTCGTGGGTCGTTTGTCCAAAACAAGTTAGAAATGACTTCAAAATCTGCCACCAGCTTTCCAATTGCATAAAATGGGATCTGGTTAACATATCAAAATGTCATCAAGCACACTGAGTTGGTAACAGTCAACATGCTTTGGGGATCCTTGTGAAATACAAAGGCTTGGTATACGTCAATTCACGAACAATGCAACAGATGAAGGGTGAGGGTGAATAGATCAAAAGAATTTCCTGTGATAGGATGGCCAAAGGGTGATAAACCAGTGATGAGCAAGACTTTTCAAGAAAAATCAAACTTAACATGGCAAATAAGGGAATTGTAGACCTCGAGAACCAGACCAGGAGTTAAGTCAAGAAAGAACAACATACATCTTGAGTGGGTGGCAATTGACGTGCTTTGGGATTCGTGTGAAATACAAAGGTTAGGCAGATGTCAGTTCATACAATGCAACAGATGGAGGGTGTTAGGTGAACGGATGAAAAGTATTTTCGGTGATACACAAAAGTTTGGTACATATCAATTCAAGAACAATGAAACAAGATGGAGGGTGTTTGGTGAATGGATTAGAGATATTCTCCGTGTCAAGGGTGACAAAGAAAGTGGTTAGTCAATAAACAAGCAAGGTCTTCGGATGGAAGTCAGTTATCATGGCAAATGAAGGAATAACAGATCTCGAGGCCAGGGCCAGTGAGTGTGCTCACTGAGTTGGTAGCAATCAATATGCTTGGGAGTCCATATGAAACACAATGGTTTGGTAAATGTCGGTATGAGCAGTGCAATAAATAGAGAGTATTGGGTCTGAACGAGAAGAGGTATTCTCTGGGGTTAGGGTTTACAAAGAAATTGGTTAGTCAATGAATGAGCAAGGTCGTCGAATGGTGAGTGAAGGAACAACCAACTCAAGGCCGAAGCCAGTGGTTAAGTCAAGAAAGAACATCATATACATGAAGTGGGGACAATAGACATGCTTTGGGATTCATATGAGACATGAGGATTGAGGGAGACGACAATTCATGCAATGCAACAAATGTAGGATGTTGGGCGACCTTCAAAGTTCAAGGCCACAAACCAACCACCACGTTTTTAAACTAACAAGATTTTTTCTTTGAAACAGGGGCAGAAGTTTCGGAGAAACCTTCCGTAAAGAAATGCAGGACCCAAACAGGTATGACTGGAAATTCTCAGGACCCTCCTAGAAAATGGGACTTAGTTTAAAATTCAAAATAATCATGAGAAGCATAACTTAGCATAAATGTACCTCAAAGGAATATAAGTTTGCATGTTTAAGATAGGTTTAATAAAAAGTTTTCAGGATCCTCCTGGATAATGGGACGTAGTTTTAAGGCCGGTCTAAATAACAAGATATAGTAGAAGTCGTACCTTTAGTAGATATAATTTAGGTTAAAATTATCTTTTAACTAGAAGTTTTCTGGACCCTCCTGGATAATGGGGAGTAGTTAAGACCTCTTTGATAACAATGTAGTGGAAGTAATACCTTTGAAAGAT